>CM064523.1:25128744-25183744 GCA_032716605.1 Paralithodes platypus | reverse complement strand
AAAAGGGCAAGGGAACGTGAAAGTGGTCCCGAACCCTAAGAATTGGAACTTTAAATGTTGTTTCTGTTCAGGCTCTGTCTCGAGTCGGCCACCCTCACCTAAGGGGTATGTGCCGGAGTATATACAGTAAAGGATACAACATGTCTGAACATCTATTGAAGTGGCACGCATTATACACCGGGGAACTAATGTGAGAAGCTTCTTGAGCCACACAGATCAAAGTACGGAGATTCACTAGGTAACATTCACTCTTGTTTTTATTATTAAATGTTCAAATATTCAGAACCACGACTGTAAATTCTAGAGCAATACATACAGTATGGCCAATGGAAAGCCCTCTATCTGTTTAAGGGGGGTGACCTGCTTTACTTTTCACTCTCTCTGGGTTGTATCCATTCGGCCCCATTTAGCATACTGTTTTAAGACGTTTATCCCCATCCAGGTGTTGATTCATACCTGGCGAGCGATAGCGAGCCACCATATTTTGGATGAGTTAGATAGCTGTCTAAATTTGTACATTTTTCGATAGAAAAATTTCTCCGGCGAAGCCGGATTTCTCCATAAAATGCTGGCTCGCTATCGCTCGCCATGAAAAATTCGACATCTGGAGGATAAATGTCTTAAAACAGTAGGCTGAATGGGGCCGAATGGATACAACAAAGAAAGAGAAAAAAGCAGGTCACCCCACTTAAGGAGGGATGGTTCAATGTTTGGTCGATTCTTTGTTCATATATTTATTGTTTTCTAGTTTCCTCCCTAGACCTCCATCATACTTAAAAAAAAAAAAAAAAAAAAGGATCCCCTTTCAAAGATATATTGTACATTTTGCCGGTTCCTCCTACGTGACACAAACAGTTTAAATATTGACAAATAAAAGGGGCGAAAGTTCTTCAAATCGCCAAACTAATGGGCTGCCCGTCTTAAAATCTGAGAACTAAAGGGGCTAAACATGAGGAAGAAGGGTGACCAGAAACGAATATCCGAAATGCAAATATTAGATATGGAGTTCAAAGACAAGTTTAAACTAAGGTCGATATAGGTTTGAAAACTTTGGACATACTGTGTGTCCTAGACTTTACTGGCTAGGAACATGAATGACATACCGGTAGATATAAGTTTTGTTTGTGTTCTTCCTCAATTCTGTCTCCGCCTACTGGCGGCGCTGACCCAGCTAGGCCCAACCCTTTCAACTTTAACTTTTTTTTTAGACACGTACAATAACGACAGGGGTGTCCATGCCTTTCCACGTCCTTACCATGCCTATGTTGACCTTGCCCTGACCTTGCAGAACTTTTCAACATACTTTGTGAAACACACGGTATGGAAGGGTCGGGACGGCAGTGTGACAGGCCCTTAAGTCATAGCATGAGGGAAAGACAGACTATGGGATACAGTTCCAGAGATTACTTGTTGAGTGGAAAAAAGACTGCGATAATCGGTAATTGTATATGTGTATATGTAGGTATAATTTAAAATGTTGCGTCAAATCTTTTTTGTATCTACATGGTCTTTAGCTACAACGATCCTTAAGTGGTGGGGCATTTACTGAAAGGTAACTCGAGAACAAATATTAATATCTCCCTCCCCTCCCTTAAGTGGTGGGGCATTTACTGAAAGGTAACTCGAGAACAAATATTAATATCTCCCTCCCCTCCCTTAAGTGGTGGGGCATTTACTGAAAGGTAACTCGAGAACAAATATTAATATCTCCCTCCCCTCCCTTAAGTGGTGGGGCATTTACTGAAAGGTAACTCGAGAACAAATATTAATATCTCCCTCCCCTCCCTTAAGTGGTGGGGCATTTACTGAAAGGTAACTAGAGAACAAATATTAATATCTCCCTCCCCTCCCCCCCACCCCTCTCTCTGTTTGGTTTTCTTTCATAGGACAATTATCCCTCATAATTTCATTCCTCGTCTTTTACACAATTACCCCCATTTTTTCTTTCTGCTTTTGCATTTACGTGCCCGGCCTTTCCTTGTCTCATTGTCCTTGTGCTTTAATTAATTCATTTTTCTCTCTCTTCCCTCCATTTACTTTCTACTCAGCAATGCATATATCTTATTCTCTCTGTGTCTTTGTTTTTCTTTCACACTTCTCCCCCTCTTCCTGTTTGCATCCGCTCTTTCTTTTGTATTTTTCTCCCTCTCCCTATTCCTTCTTCTCCCTTGTACTGTTATCTATACATCTCTTTCCCCTTTCCCCCCTCTTCCTGTTATCGTGTACTTTCTCATATCCTACATTGTTCACAATTCCGGGACGCATTTTCCGGTTCTACGGTTTGTTTTACTAATACATTTATATTTCATATTTGTATTATTTTTTCAATATATTTATTTATTTATATATTTATATATTTATTTATGTTTATCTGCAAGAGAGTTTTTGAATTGACTATATTGTTGCCCTTGTTCCTGTTGGGGGGATGGGAAACTCTTGTCTCTGTCTTTCCTCTAACGTCTTACCTTGTTGCTGGAAGTTTGCTCTCATTCAACCTGTCACAAAGAAAGGTGACCACTCTCAACCTTCACAAAGAAAGGTGACCACTCTCAACCTTCCAACTATCGTCCAATTGCTCTCATTTTTTGCATCTCTAAAGTTTTTGAAACTATCCTTAATTCAAAATATCTTAGCTATTTATGTTCTCATAATCTGCCATCAGACAGCCAGTATGGTTTTCTTAAGGGTCGCTCGACTGGTGATCTCCTTGCTTATCTTACTAACTCTTGTTCATCCTCCTTGCGGGACTTTGGTGAGACTTTTTTGTATTGCGCTAGATATATCAAAAGCCTTCGATAGAGTCTGGCACAAATATCTAATTTCCAAACTACCCTCCTTCGGTTTCTATCACTCTATCTGTGCCTTTGTCTCTAATTTCCTTTCTGACTGTTCCATAGCTGCAGTTGTGGACGGCCATTGCTCACTGACTCAACCTATCAACTACGGTGTTCGTCAGGGTTCTGTTCCGTCTCCAGATTTCCTCTTTCTATAATAGTCATTAATGATCTCGACTGTGCCTCTAATCACATCCATTAATTTGCTGATGACTCTACCTTACACTATTCAACTACTTTTTCACAATAACCCAGTATGCAATCACTCCAAAAGTCATGTGACAAGGCCATAGAATGCCTATCTTCTGATCTATCAATTATTTTTTATTGTTACTTTCAATGCTTGCAAGACCCAATTTCTCCCTCTATATATACCCGTCGCAATCCTGCACAAGACTATCAATTACTCTTCAGCAATACACAAATCAACCCTGCATCTTCTCTCACTATTCTTGGTGTATCTTTTTCATCCAACCTTTCTTGGAAAGATCATATTACCGCTCTTGCTAAAACAGCTTCTCAGAATTTAGGAGTGCTCAACTGTCTCTGTGTGTTCGTCAACCCCACTGTATAATGGCACAGTGCGCCCATGTAGCGAGTATTGTTCGCATGTGTGGGGAGGTTCCACCCAGGGGAGGTGTGGTGGAGTGGTCTTGCCACTGGCCTGGTAATCCAAAGGTCCCGGGTTCAAATCCCGATGTATCAATGGGAAGATATTATTGGGATGGAATTTGTGCTGTACCTAGTATCAGTGCATTACCACAAGCCCACCGAAACGTCAATAAAATACCCTCATTGTTCCCGGATTAAATAGCACTGTATGAATATTCCCATATTCAAAATATGCTATAGGGGTGCAATGCCTGGTGAGTTATCTGCTCAACAGGTGGCGTTGTGTGTGTGTAAGTGTGAGAGTCCGAGTGTAGGCGGTGAGACAGTGAAGCACGGGAACGAGGTGGCTTCAGAGAGGGGGTCGTTTCGGGCCATGAGTGAGCACCGTGCCTCATGTGAAGGCAAGATGGCAGGTGCTCGTTGTACTCTACGTGCTTCACATGTCTCACTCCCTAGACTGGAACAAGACCTCACGGGCTTCACTGTTCATTGTAAAGCGGTGAATGTTAAGGCTCTCAGCCTATGCCCGAGAGGAAGTAAGTTGGAAAAAAAAAAAAAAAAAAAAAAAAAAAAAAAAAAAACGCACTTCTCGAAAGAGTAGTCAAAAGTATTTTGCCTCATCAACTCCCTTTCTCTTACTAGTTCCTTACAATCTCTTCCTACACGCCGCAATGTTGCATCTCTTCATTCTTCTATCGCTACTACAATCAGTGTTCTTCAGAGCCTTTTCAGTGCATACCCCCTCCCTTGCAATGAGTGCGAGGCACCTGCCTTTCAACACAGTCCCACTCCTATTCTGCCCAAGTCTCCAATCCAAGAATTGGCAAATTTGCTCAGTCTTTCTTATACACAACTTATGAACTCTGGAACTCTCTCCCTCAATCAATCTTTCCTTCATCCTATAACTTAAACTGCTTTAAACTTCTTGTCTCCAGGCATTTTGACCACCACGTCCCTTGAATTTGGCTTTCAGTCACTCTTTTACCTCTGGGTGAGACACTCATTTCAGGCAACCTGCCTTTTGTCTCCTTCATACACAGAACAAAAATAAAAACACATATAAAGAAGTCGTAAGTCAAATATACTAATTTAAATTATAATCAATATAGGTACACATTTACGTGGACAACTGCACAGGTTGTCTTGATACGGTTGTATGAGAATAAATAAATAACGGAAAATATATGCTATATCCGGGATCCCAAAGAATCGTAGTAAATACAGAGTCCGCAGGGGGGATCACTACCGTGACTAAATATCATCCTTGGAAATACTTAGCTACACAAAAATACATAGTGTCTAATATATTTTCTGCAAGCTATGTTTTCTGTCAGCTATGTTTTCTGTGAGCTATATTTTCTGTGAGCTATGTTTTCTGTCAGCTATGTTTTCTGTGAGCTATATTTTCTGTGAGCTATGTTTTCTGTGAGCTATGTTTTCTGTGATCTATGTTTTCTGTGAGCTATGTTTTCTGTGATCTATGTTTTCTGTGAGCTATATTGTCTGTGAGCTATGTTTTCTGTCAACTATGTTTTCTGCCAGCTATGTTTTCTGACAGCAATGTTATTGATCAGCTATGTTTTCTGCCAGCCATGTTTTCGCTGTCAGCTATGTTTTCTGTCAGTTATGTATTCTGACAGAAATACTACTGATCAGCTATGTTTTTTGTAAGCCGTGTTTCCTCTCAGTTGTATTATCTGTCATCTATTTTTTTCTGCTGTCAGCTATGTTTTCTGTCAGTTATGTTTCCTCTCAGATATGTTTTCTGTCAGTTTTATTTCCTGATAGCAATATCATTGATTACCTATGTTTCTATAGGCCATGTTTCCTCTCAGCAACGTTTCCTGTCAGCGTTGTTGTTTGCCCGCTATGTTACATGTCATCTATGATTTCTGTAAGCTTTGTTTATTGGCAGTTATATTCTATGTGAGCTTTTCAATTCTGTATATAGTAAGATGTGTTTTCTGCCAGCTATGTGTCCGCTCAGCTATGCTTTCTGTTATTTGTCTTTACTGGCATTACAGGGCCACTTATCTATGTAGTTGTGACCGCTATATACTATAGGTACGAATATGAGGTTCATTATATCTTCATTTAAAAAAAAACTCATACTGTCTTGTAAACAAAACATGATACAATAACTATATATGTCATCGAGTTATCGTGAGTGGAAGTGAAGGAGAAAATTGTATATTTTCACTCGTGAGTGGTGTCAGTTTTCAGCGATGAAACATGCAGAGTACTGATAATTTTTTCTGGGTGGAGTGAGGAGGTAGCGAGGGGATGTTGACTGTTACAGGGAAATTTTGATCCAATCTTTTCAATGGAGTTCATTCCAATTCCCTCAGGGTTACGGATACAGAACGACATATATTGAGCAGAATTAGCAGGAACAATAGCTGCCTGGGCTATTAGAAGCTGCTGCAACGAAAAAGTTAATGACAGGTAATTTTCCTCTCAGCTGTCTCCACTGTCAGCCACGTTTCTTGTTGGCTATGTTTCCTGTTACCTATATTTTATGCAAGCTATTCTACTGTCAGCACGGTTATCTGTTAGCTCTCCTTACTGTTGAAATCACAGTGTTAAGTTGACAATAGTGTTGGCAGTCCTTTATTAACCTATGTTTGGTTCGAGGGATATCATTTTCGGCTTCCCCTGTTTCGATTCATTAGTTTGGGGATTTTAGATATTTCACCCCATTAGTTTAGTAATAATAAGATGCTTCACGCCATTCAGGTATAATTTTTTTCTTTTCTGGGCGAGCAATAGAGAACCTTTAACTTGGAAGAAATCTGTCTTCGGCTGGAATATTTTTCTATCGATAAATGTACACATTTAGCTTGAAGAGATTTTAGGAGAGTATTTTTATAATTTAAAGAAAGTCGGTGAAGACGTTTTGTTTTGTTAGCCTAGGGGACAGACTAAAAAACATTGCTAAAAAAAATAACAAACAAAATCATCAATAATAATTAAACAAAATATCTCTGTAACCCCCAAGAGGTCAGACCAAACAGTGTTAACACATTCAGTACTGGCAACGCCCTTTCAACTATATTCTGGCTACTATTAGCCGATTTTATTCAGTATTAAAAGGGCTTCCAGCAATTAACAGGCTTTGAACTATCTCACTTAACCTCTTTTACTACTACAGATCCTTCTTTACCCTCTCACGTTCTTGACGCAATTTTGAGCCTATTAGGGATACTTTAAAGCCATTGTTACCATCAGGGGTATTTAGAAACCTTTAGTTTAGTTACTTCAACCTCTGCAGTTGTCTTTTGAGTTAGCTGTGGGCAGAAAACTAATTTTGGAGATGTAATTATAAGAGTGAGATAACTCTATTTATTATTGCTAATCTGGCAACCTCTGCGTCATACAAACGTGAAAGGGTTAAGCTGCATAATATTGTCTAAATGTAGCTAGAATACATTGAAAAAGACCGCCATTTTAGTAGGGGTTAAGGTGCAGTAATCACGGGTGGCTAGAAACAAACAACACTGCCAAGAAGAGGAGCTTATAATTCAAAGTTGCAGGGCTTTTCCTTAAGCCTGTCAACAAACTATTGTATATGACTATTCAGTTGTGAGTCATAACAAGTATACAATTATGTCAATCTTTGAACCTTTACAGCCAAGTTCTAAAGCATATATATAATAAAGCTTAGTATTATCGTGTTAAATTTCGATACAAATTTAGAAGGTGATATTTAATCTTACACACTCTCATATAATGACCCAACCTCAACTTGGATGTGGTTAATAACAGAAAGAACGTCTGTGTTTCTAGATTTCTCATTTCTTGCTGGTAGAATTGGCAATCACAGACCCTTAGCAATGCCGAGGAAACCTTTCTTATGGGATTGCGTTTGTGTTCATCTTGTTATCACTTTCAATATACCATGACGCTTTTCTTCCCGATATCTTGGTGACACTCATACAAGGGAAATTGGCTTCGTCAGGGGTGGAGGGTAAACTGAGCTGCCATATCGATAACGCGAATATAATCCCTTATTCTTCTAAAACGGAAACAAAATATTAGTCAAAGTGTCACTTTCTTTACGATATTTGGATATTCAAATATTCTTAGACCTCATTCAAGATTCAGAAAAACCGACTAACTACAGACTACTTTGAATATACTGTATATACCTTGCGAGTAAGAGCACTTTATTGACAACGTTTCGCATATAGTTTCATCAAGCCAAAGACTATTTTGTAATAATATCAATAATGGCAAGACTAAGATACCTTCTCTCTACGAAAGTGGTTCTCATCCATTACTGAAATTGAGGGGAGGTTTGTGTTTTCTGAACCCCTTCTTCACCATGTTTAGCCTCATTAGTTTTGACACTTTAAGACGTTCGCCCCATTAGTTTGCCGATTTTAAGATCGTTGATAATATTAAGACCTTTCGTGCCATATAGGTGTCCATTTTTTCCTGGCGAGCAACAGAGAGCCTGTAATTTAGGAGGAACTGGCCTTAGGTCAGAACGTTATTGAACAATAATACATTGTACTAACAGTACATCTTGTGGCTCAAATTCGATGTAGAATTTCTATTTTGGTAACGCCTAGGTATTTTTAATCGCCAAGAACCAAGTTGCATTTTTGTTCATATAAAAACAACAGTAGATGATAAATAAATTCTGATGACGCAGTTGGAATGAGCCTGAAAAATGCATCTTACTTCATATACAAAATGCCTTGCTCAGCATAAACGAAAATTATGACAGTGTAAACTCCGAAGAACGATGAAATATTATGTTTTATGATATATCGATTTTCAATGAAATATTTTGATCTTATGGGATTGTTTTCAGGTTGTTTAACCCCTTCTGTACCGGGGACGTCTTTGTAATTTGTTGTAGTTATATTTAAAGGATTTTGTGCATATTAAGAAGGATCTGTGGTAGTACAAAGGGTTAAGGGGAGGTTTTTAGTTTGTTCCCTGGACCTCCATCAAGTTTAAAATTAAACCCCCCTAGACCCCCTTTTAAGATAAATTTTACATTTTTCGGTAGAAAAATTTCCCGGCCGAAGGCCGGTTCCTCTTTAATTACAGGCTCGCTATCACTCGCCAGGAAAAAATCGACACCTAAATAATAAAAATTGACAGAAATGGGGCGACAGTTCTTTAAATCGCAAAACTAATGGGGCAACTGTCTTAAAATCTCAAAATCAATGGGGCTATACTTGAGGGAGAAAGGGGTCAAGCCCATACGGGATTGGAACCTAACCTAACCTAACCTAACCTAACCTAACCTAACCTAACCTAACCTAACCTAACCTAACCTAACCTAACCTAACCTAACCTAACCTAACCTAACCTAACCTAACCTAACCTAACCTAAGCTAAGCTAAGCTAAGCTAAGCTAACCTAACCTAACCTAACCTAACCTAACCTAACCTAACCTGGCCCAATCCCGTAGTCACCGGGTCTTGCTCTATCTTTGGATGTATACTATATTGCATGTAGAGGCGATTATTGTGGGTTAAGGGGGAGGTAGTCCCTTTTTATGGATCCCCTTCTCCCTCATGTATAACATATTAATTTTTGACATTTTAAGACGTTCGTTCCATTAGGTTGGCAATTTTAAGACCTTTAGCCCCAATGTTGTCATTATTAAGACCTTTCGTGCCATTATAGGTGTCGATGTATTCCTGGCGAGCGATAGCGAGCCCGTAGTTTTAGAAGAAACCGGCCTTCGGCTGGGAAATTTTTCTACCGAAAAATGTACAAATATATCTTTTGGAATTGGGTCTCGTTTTTTTGTTTTTTTTGAAAGCTTGATGGAGGTCTAGCGAGGAAACTCAAAAATATATTTATAAATATATGCATAGACCAATAAACAAGCACGACCCCCTTAAAACAAGCACGACCCCCTCAAAACAAGCACGACCCCTCAAAACAAGCACGACCCCTCAAAACAAGCACGACCCCTCAAAACAAGCACGACCCCTCAAAACAAGCACTACCCCCTTAAAACAAGCACTACCCCCTTAAAACAAGCACTACCCCCTTAAAACAAGCACTATCCCCTTAAAACAAGCACTATCCCCTTAAAACAAGCACTACCCCCTTAAAACAAGCACTATCCCCTTAAAACAAGCACTATCCCCTTAAAACAAGCACTATCCCCTTAAAACAAGCACTATCCCCTTAAAACAAGCACTACCCCCTTAAAACAAGCACTACCCCCTTAAAACAAGCACTACCCCCTTAAAACAAGCACTACCCCCTTAAAACAAGCACTACCCCTTAAAACAAGCACTACCCCCTTAAAACAAGCACTATCCCCTTAAAACCAGCACTACCCCCTTAAAACAAGCACTACCCCCTTAAAACAAGCACTACCCCCTTAAAACAAGCACTAACCCCTTAAAACAAGCACTAACCCCTTAAACAAGCACTAACCCCTTAAAACAAGCACTAACCCCTTAAAACAAGCACTAACCCCTTAAAACAAGCACTAACCCCTTAAAACAAGCACTACCCCCTTAAAACAAGCACTATCCCCTTAAAACAAGCACTACCCCCTTAAAACAAGCACTACCCCCTTAAAAGAAGCACTACCCCCTTAAAACAAGCACTACCCCTTAAAAGAAGCACTACCCCCTTAAAACAAGCACTACCCCCTTAAAACAAGCACTACCCCTTAAAACAAGCACTACCCCCTTAAAACAAGCACTATCCCCTTAAAACAAGCACTACCCCCTTAAAACAAGCACTACCCCCTTAAAACAAGCACTACCCCTTAAAACAAGCACTACCCCCTTAAAACACAGCGATAACATACGTGTGTATAGTATCGTGTAATAATAAAATAATAATAATAATAATAATGTTTATTCAGTTAGCATTTTACAATGTTGGTACCACATAATATGTTGCAAATATGACATGTACCAGCCTTGCATAATTCCAACTAAGGATAGCCCAATAAGGCCGTTAGGCGTATTTCCATTGGGGTCAATTGGGGTCCATTGGGTTAACGGTTGAGAGTGAGCAGTAGAGCAGTACTGAAGAATAGGGAGTTAAGGGGTGTTTTTAGTGTGTTTCCTAGACTTCCATCAAGCTTGAAATTGCACCCCCTTGACCCCCTTTCAAGATAAATTTGTAAATTTTTGGTAGAAAAATTTCCCGGCCGGAGGCCGGTTCCTCTTACATTACAGGCTCGCTATCGCTCGCCAGGAAAAAATCGACACCTAAATGGCACGAAAGATCTTAAAAGTGAAATAAATGGGGCGAAATTTCTTAAAACCACCAAAATAATGGAGCGAACGTCTTAAAATCTCAAAAGCAATGGGGCTAAACATGAGGGAGAAAGCGGTAAATAAAAATATCCCTCAAGTGGAAATCTCCCCTTAAGGGGGATGGTTGGGTTTTATGCCCCCCCCCCCCCCCCCTTTATCCATCTTGCTTAGCCCCACTAGTTTTCAGATTTAAAGTTTGGTGTTTTTAAGACTTTTCGCCCTCATTTCTGTCATTATTACCTTTCGTGCCATTTGGTTGTCGATTATTTCCTAGGGAGTGATAACGAGCCTGTAATTTTAGGAGGAACCTTACTTCGACCGAAACATTTGTCTACCGCAATATGTATACATTTATCTAGAAAAAGGGTCTAGTGGGTGGGGTTTTATGCTTCATGGAAGTCTAGCGAGAAAAAAAAAAAAAAAAAAAGTATATATACGGTATATACAGTATATATATATATATATATATATATATATATATATATATATATATATATATATATATATATATATATATACACCAACATATAGCCACTACCCCCTTAAAACCACTTATCGAAAACAATAAATAAATAAATAAATAAATAAATAAAGTTGTTATTGTCCTCTCCAGATGACCTCTGAACAGTGGCTAAGTTGAGGCCAAACTGTTCTCACTCTACAAATAACAACTGTTTTCAATATGGTAATTTAAGTTGTCCATCTTATGTGTTTGCAAATCCCGTAAAATGTATTTATTGGACGATATATATATACCGGTATATATATATATATATATATATATATATAATATAATATACTGTATATATATACCTGTATATATATGTGTGTGTGTTTATCCTTCTGCCCACCTATCGTGCTACATTAAATACTGGGAATGTTGGAAGTATTACATAGCACGGTTACCGAGGCAGAATAAGGGTGTTGATGAAACTCATTATAACGGTTGTAAACTTACGTCTCTCTCTCTCTCTCTCTCTCTAAACTTTAATCAGACTCTCAATATACATCTCCTAATGTATCGAAATCCATGCATCTGTAGGAGTGATTATATACGATACATCTATTATATTAACATTCAGGGTAGTTATATGTACACAAGGCTGCACAGCGGCATCAGAGATAGAGTAAGTCAATAAATACATAAACGTAATATGCAAATAATGGTCAGTAATCAAAGAATGAGTAAGGGGAGATTTGTATTTGTTTGTTTATGTATTTATTTTATTATTGTTATTATTATTTTTGTTTTGTTTTGTATTTTCTTCCCTAGTCCTCATTCAAGCTTAATAAAATAACCCCAAGATCCCCCTTCGAGATAAATTTGTGCAATGCACCAGCCGAAGGCTGATCCCTCCTTAATTGCAGGCTCGCTATCACTCGCCAAGAAAAAATCGACACCTAAATGGCACGAACGATCTTAAATTCGCCGAACTAATTGGGTTAAACATGAGGAAGACTGGAGTCACGAACCCCCCCACCCCCTCATCAAGTTCTTGAGTAAGCTGGTGTCACACATTCCCGAATTTCATCGACGACAGCATCCAACAAAACATTGTGAAAGGTTTCGCGCGACTATAACAATTTGTCGACAGTCGCAAACAATTCATCCAACAACATTTTCCACGCTGTGCAACCTAAACGACTGTCTCTGATTTGAAGCTAATTATCAGAAAGAAGTCGCTGACAATCCGTGCGACTGTCGGAAATTGATTTCTGTCAGTCTTTGAATAATCAAGAATGCAAATTGACTAACCTGCTAATTGCAGGTAACCTACCTGAGCTATAACAAAAGGGCCACCATTCGAGTGCCTTCCTCATTACCAAAACGTCGTCCATGTCTGAAGGTTTGGATTCTACCTATTTGAAATGGTAGACTACATTGATCAGGTATTGGAGCTTCTGAGTCATGAGTATGAGTACCCCCAAATGGTGATAACCTTGTTTTATAGAGCGTTTTAGCTAATTATTGGGTCAAATGGCTGAGATAGCTCGAAAACATATGTTTAGGCTGTTTTCGGGCAAAATCGTAAATTTAGCCTAAAAGTGACAAAATGTAACTTTTTCAAATCAAAAGGGTTCTACATGATGCAACACATGTTTGTGGACTGGTTTAGCTATTTCTGGGCCAAATTGGCTGAGATGGCTCAAAACACGCACGTAGGCTGTTTACCACTGATATCGTGAAAATGGGGGAAAACCTATCTAAATCGATGTTTTTGACCCAAAGTACGCTCAAATGGTGAAACAACATGTTTTAGGAGTGTTTTAGCCCGTTCTGGGCCCAAATGGCCCAGAAATCTCAATAACACGTATTTAGGCTATTTTCGGGCAAAGTCGTAAATATTGCCTAAAAGTTACCAAATGGACTTTTTTGAACCAAAGGGCAAAATGATTCAAAATGATGGAAAACTATTTTTTGGACAGTTGTATTTAATTCTAGGCAAAATTAGTAAATTTAGGTCAATAACTCTTATTTATTTTTTTCCCGGTGAAATCGTTAAAATGGGCGAAAACTCACCTAAATTTTTTTTTTTTTTTTATCCAATGTACCGATACCTCCAAATGATGAAAAATATGTTTTGAGTGCGTTTTAGCCAAGTTCTGGCCCCAAATGACCGAAATAGGGGAAAAGAACAAAACAAAAACACGTATTTGGATGATTTTGGGCTCAATCGTAAATTTCGCCCAACAGTTACCATAATAGACGTTTTAGAACCAAGTGTACAAAGGAGTACAAAGGAAATCAAGCAACAACAGATCTAGTGACCCTTCTAGGTTGCTTGTCCTCCAAAACACTGAGGATCAAGTGTCCAAACAGTGGTTTAGAGTGGGTAAGGGAACATTGGAAAGGGAATTACTGCCCTGGAACTAATGTCCGTGGCAGGATTAGGAAGTTAGTAGGGGACAGATGGGTTAGTAACTGAGGGGGGGATAAAATAAAGTTATTCATTTACAAACCCAGTCAGTCGCGGGTTTGATGCGAGATATTTGTCTAGGCGGAGTTTAAACGAATCAACGGTGATGCAGTCTATAACGTTTCGGGGAAGCCCATTCCACTAGTTGACAACTCGATTGAAGAAGAAATTCTTAGATTAGTGTGAGTTAAAAGATTTACCAATAATTTTGCAACCGTTTCCCCGCGTGTAATTAGATTGGTTGATAGCGAAGTACTTACTACAGTTCATATTGTCGATGCCTTTGATGATTTTGAACACTTGAATTAAGTCACCTCTTAATCTGCGCTGGGTTAAAGGAAATAGATTTAATTCTCTAAGACGCTCTTCGTATGGTTTGTTCTTTAGGCTAGGTATCATTTTGATAACTCTACGTTGAACTCGTTCTAGCTTGTTTATATTTTTTTTGGTAATAAGGGCACCAGGATTGAACGCAGTATTCCAGAAGAGGGCGGACTAAGGAATTGTAAAGGGTTAGGATAACTTCTTTGGATTTATGCTCAAATGACCTGCCTATAAAGCCAATTATTTTGTTTGCCTTCTTAACAACTTCTGAACATTGTTGACTCGGTTTTAGGTTACTCGATATTGTTACTCCCAGATCGGTTTCTCTGTTTACATTCTTAAGCCGAGTACCATTCATCGAATAGTTTGCTTTCTCATTTAGGTATCCGATATGTAGTACTTTACATTTATCCGCATTGAAACTCATTTGCCAAATTTGGGCCCAACATGACAATTTATCTAGATTGTGTTGCATATCGTCAACTTGTTCTTTTGAGAGTACGCTATTTGCAATTTTTGTATCATCAGCAAATTTTGAGATTGTACAGGTGAGACCCTCATCTATGTCGTTGATGTAAATTAGAAAGAGAATTGGTCCTAGTACCGATCCCTGGGGTACCCCGCTACTTACATTGGTCCATTTAGATGCCTTACCGTTTATGACTACTCTTTGCTTTCTGTCGCTGAGCCAATTTTCTATCCATTTCAACACACCGTCTTGTATTCCATGCGCTTTTAGTTTTAGAAGTAAACGTTTGTGGGGAACTTTGTCAAAGGCCTTTTGAAAATCAAGGTATATAATATCTACAGCTTTACTCTCATCGTAGAGGTTGAGGATATCGTGGAAGAAGTCTAAGAGGTTTGTTAAACAGGAACGTTTTTACGAAAGCCGTGTTGAGTATCTTTAAGTATGTTATTTTCCTCGAAGTGATTTACGAGTCTGTCTCGTATGACCGTTTCTAGCATTTTACATACAACTGAGGTTAAGCTAATTGGACGATAGTTACTGGGTAGGGATTTGCTGCCTTTTTGAATATCGGTGTTACGTTGGCTAGCTTCCACTGATCGGGCATAGTTCCAGACTGCAAGGATTTATTGAATAGTAATGTCAGTGGTTTGGAGAGCTCATCCTTAGCTTCCTTTAGAACTCTAGGCGAGATTGTATCAGGTCCAGGCGTTTTATTTACCTTGAGTTTATCTAAACAATTCAATACTTCTCTCTCTGTAACGGTGATATTGCTTAGAACATCTGAATTATCAATCTGAATCGGCGATGGTGTAGGGATATCACTGAGGTCTTCTGTTGTAAAAACTGATGCAAAGAAGGTATTGAGGGCATTACTCATTTGTACTTCGTCTTTGGTGTATTCTCCATTTTCATCGACTAACGGTCCAACAGTTGAAGTAACTACTTTTTTCTTTCTGATATAACTATAGAATTCTTTCGGGTTTGTTTTACTTTGATTCGCAATATGTAACTCTAGGGTCTTTTTACTTTGCTTAATTAACTTTTTGGCTTTGCGTCGTAGCTCTACAAATTTCAGCCGTTCTTCGTCATTTTGTGAGGATTTTAATCTATCATTAGCAATTTTTTAGCAAGCAGGCAGTTTGAAATATCTTTATTCCACCATTTGGGCTTATTATTATGGCCTGGACGCCGTATTTTCGATGGTATGCAGTCTTGCACTGCTTTTAGGTAAGTGGCTTCGAATAACTTCCAAGATGTGTTTATGTCGTTATTGTGAATTAAAAAGCTCCAGTCAGTTTCTTTAAACATAGCTCTAAGTTTATGGAAGTTTGCTTTCTTGAAATTAGGGACTTTTTCGATGCTACTATTTGGTTCGTTACTAGTAAACTTTAAAGTGAAAGTTATCGTACGATGGTCGCTGTTACTGAATTCATCACCAACATTCAAATTCTCTATTAATTCTTCTTTTGTTGCAAGTACAATGTCAAGAACGTTATTACCACGGGTCGGCGTTCGAACAAATTGATAAAGCGAACTCTCTTGCAAGTTCGTATACAAGTCATGTCCGGAGTGTGAAGTAAGAGTATCGCCCCACTTGGTCACAGGTAAATTAAAGTCGCCAAAAATTACGGTATCTTGTGAGTTACTTACATCTGCAATTTGTTCGTAAATTTCTCGGTCAGTTTGCACTGATTGAGCTGGAGGTCTGTATATTAATGCAAGTATTATTTTTGTACCTTTATTATTCTTTATTAGCACAAAAGATGCGTCGACGTTCACAATTTGAGGTTTTGACAAGAGGGTAGGGTTAAGACTTTCTTTGATATAAAGTAAAACGCCACCTCCATTTTTATTTATTCGGCTTTTCTCAAACATTACATAACCGGGAAGTGAATACTCTGCTAAAAAGTCTCTATCTTCTGTATTGAGCCAAGATTCTGTTATGCCAATCACATCATAATTTTCTGTAAACACTAGCACTAGTGGCTTCCAAATGACGAAAAACACCTGTGTGGACAGTTTTAGCTGATTCTGGGCCAAATATAGTTAGAGAGCTCAAAAACACGTATTTAAGTTTGTTTTTCGGTGAAATCGTGAACATGGGCGAAAACAGGCTTAAATCGACGTTTGAAGACCAAAGGTACCCCCAATTGGCAGATAAAGCTCAAACACACGTATTTAGCCTGATTTGTGGTGAAATCTTAAAAATGGGCGAAAAATAACCTAAATCGACGTTCTCTACCCTAAGTACCTCCAAATGGCGAAAAATATGTTTTGGGAGTGTTTTAGCCCTTTCAGGGTGGAGATAGCTCAAAAACCAGCATTAGATTGTTTTCGGGCAAACTCGTTAATCTTGCCTGAAAGTGGCCAAAATGAACTTCTTCAAACGAAAGTTGTTCCATGTGATGTAATACGTGTTTTTGGACCATTGGGCCAAATTGATCGAGATGGGTCAAACACACGTCTTTAGGCTGTTTTTCGGTGAAATCATGAACATGGGCGAAAATCAACCTAAAACGACGTTTTTGCCCAAAAGTACCCGCAAATATCAAAAACATATTTTGGGAGAGTTTTTAGCAAATTCTGGGCCCAAATGGCGGAGATAAATAAAAAAACACGTACTTAGGCATTTTTCGTGCAAAATCGTAAATTTTGCCTAAAATGGGCTTAAATGGACTTTATTAATTTTATTCATTTACTTTTTTGTTTCAACTAAATGGGCTCCTAATGTTGACAAACGTTAAATGGACCGTTTTAGTTAATTCTGAGCCAAATTGGCTAAGCTAGCTCAAGCTGTTTTCCGGTAAAATTGTGAACATGGGTGAAAACCGACCCAAATCGACGAATTTGACCGAAAATACACCCAAATGATGAAAAACATGTTTTGGGAGCGTTTTAGCTCATTCAGGGCCCAAATAACGGAAATATTTCATAAACACGTATTTAGACTTTTTTGGGCATAATCGTAAATTTCACCTAAAAGTTACCATATTGGACTTTTCGAACCAAACGGCAAAGGGGTTCCAAATCATGAAGAACGTGGTTTTTGACTGTTATACCTCATTGAGGGCCAAATTGCATGAGATAGCTCAAAAATACGTATTTAGGCTGTTTTCCGGCAAAATCGTGAAAATGGGTGAAAACTGACCCAAATCGACGTTTTTTACCCAAAGTACCACCAAATGGCGAACATACTTTGGGAGCGTTTTTGACCGAGTTCTTCAAAGCGACGAATAGTACGATTTGGGGGCGTTTTAGCCCATTCTGGGCCCACATGGTGGAAATAGCTCAAAAACACGTATTCAGGCCGTTTTGGAGCAAACTCGTATATCTCGCCTGAAAGTGAGCATAATGGCCTTTTTGAAGCAAATGGGTTTCAAATGATGAACAACGTGTTGATGGACCGTTTTAGCTCATTCTGGGACAAATTGGGGGGGATAGTTAAAAAACACGTATTTTAGGCAGTTTTCCGGTGAAATTACGAAAATTGGAGAAAACCTACCTACAGTATACATACAATTTGATCCAGCTACCATGTAGGTGCTAATTGCTTTTTAGACAGTCTTTTAGTCTTTTCATTTCGCCAACAATTTTTATGCTGTCATTCTCGCACCGTTTGGTGGTTGTTGCGACTGTCCGAAGCCAGTCTGGATGTCAGACGCCTGTCTTTTGGGCCAAAACTGTTCAAAGATTAGAATAGTCAAATATTTACCACAATGCGTGAGGTAGTTTGTTCATAAAGAAAATAATTACCAAGATACTGTATTGTAAACGAAGAAAACAATAAATATATTTTTTTTTGGAAAAAGGTATCAGTAATGAACTCTTATTATTTGGGGACGTACAGTATGTATACATTTATGCACTTCTTTCTGCTTATCATTACATTATTTTATGGAATATAGGAAGGATCTCTAGGAACCAAAGGGGTATACACTATCTCAATTAACTCTCCAGCTCCCACAAGTTTTTCCTTAGTATATTAAAATCGTCTAATGATAGCCATAATAAAGTTTCCAAAGGCGTCATAAAGCTCAAGGAGTTAACAGCGTAGGGCCTGGCTGGTATGGCATAACTGGATGTAGGGACCTTGAACACACACACACACACACACACACACACAGTTATACGAACACACACACACACACAATTACACAACACACAGTTACACAGCACACACGCACAGTTACACAACACACACAGTTACACAACACACACACAGTTACACAACACACCCACAGTTACACAACACACACACAGTTACACAACACACACACAGTTACACAACACATACCCAGTTACACAACACACACACAGTTACACAACACACACACAGTTACACAACACAGTTACACAACACACAGTTACACAACACATACACAGTTACACAACACATACACAGTTACAACACACACACAGTTATACAACACAGTTACACAACACACACACAGTTACACAACACACACACAGTTACACAACACGCACACAGTTACACAACACACAGTTACACAACACACAGTTACACAACACACACAGTTATACAACACACAGTTACACAACACACACACAGTTACACAACACACACACAGTTACACAACACACACACAGTTACACAACACACACACAGTTACACAACACATACACAGTTACACAACACACTCACAGTCACACAACACACTCACAGTCACACAACACATACAGTTACACAACACACACAGTGTTACGACTGAGGTTTAAATATATCAGGGTTCTTATTCATTGGACTAGTAATGGCATAAATGCTACAACGGAAAGCGCTAGATCCAACCTCTGATGTATATTCCCAGTGAACAAAGAACACAAATACTCTCCAGAGTTCTATATGCAATAATAGGTTATTAAACTCTCAATAAATGTGCGTCTACTCTAGGCTTAATGTTATGTGAAAACAGCCTATTACTACCTATAACCGAAGGTGCTTGGTTATGGTATGCAAAGTAAGGTGGTAAGAGAAGTTACAGCTTACGTTACTTTAATCAATAAATGTCAGGCACTCCTGCATGAAAGAAAGTGCACTAAAGTCCTTCAACACCAACAAGGAATCTTCTTTAAATGTTAGATGCTATCAAGATGCTCGAATCGGAAATGGAACCCAAAAAGGCAGGCAGCGGAACAATGCTCGTGCAGGCTATGCACACAAAAAGGCAGGAGATATAATGCAGTCAGAGCCAAGCATATCCTAAACACTACAACAATAATAATCGCCACGACAATGCAGTATTCCTATCAACAAAAAGAGCCTAAGTCGTTTGTGTCTCAATACATCAAACTAGGCTGCGAAATGCTTGTGTAATCATAAACGGGTATGCATAAAAAGAGTAATTGGTTTAATATACTTAATGTCTACTGTGACTGATAAAGTCTAGCTAGAGTCAATGATACGAGATACTGGTGCGCATTGCATGCCGCATAGCCTAGTGCAAATCTCAAGTCTGTGCGTCAAGTATTACGTTAGAGTGAAGGGTAGCTCTCTTGAGAAACCTTTATACCGAAGTATTAAGCGTTCTCCTGGCGTACCTCAAAGACAAACAACCGAGCCTAAAACAGTGCAGAATGGTATAGGCAAAAAGCCCTCATTCGTGCATGCTCTATTCTCAATGGCACACAGACTAGAACTTACCCAATCAACTCCAGTTCTCAGATATGTCGTGCAGCTTTTAACTAAAGCCAGCACCCATCTGAAACAATACCTTATAGTATCAGACTCCTAGTCTAGCATTATCTAATCCAGCAGAATACTAATAATTACAGGAAGCAGTACTGAACAATATGAATGCCAACCAATGCTTCGTGATCAACTTATCTTAACAACTAACATACATGGGTTATATAAGACCTTTACGCACAATACAACTGGCCAGCATGAAGCTGATTATGCAGAGTTAACCAGAGGGGGTATAATATTAATAAAAGGTGGTGAAAGATATGGAAAATGAGAGAGATAGGCAGAGGAAAAGGTTCTCAGGTGCAGAGAGGGAGACAGATATCAAAGGGATAAGAGGGATGCGTTCTAGAAACCAGATCTGAGGGAGAGAGTGACGAGAGAGCTGTATATATACTAGCACTAGCTCGCACCGCGTAGACAAAGTGGTAACAATTCCTTCAGCCAATAACAAAGAAGCCAGCCAAACATGACGTCACCAAGCATGGTAAAAAACTCCTCCAACCAATCCCAGGCCAGCCAGCCGTGACGTCATCAAGCATGGCAAAAAATACTGCGCGCCTCCTCTCACTCTGTTCTACTCTCTCTCTCTCTCTCTCTCTCAAATCCTATCATTACTACTTAATGATAAAACATATACTTTGCAATTAAATATATAAAGCCTTGACATGGGCGAAAACAAAGAGCCTTTCTGGACTGCTCATGACACGAGCTTTCATATGAAATAAAGCACACAATAATACATCAACTGTAGCCACATCCACTGCCCTGGCAATCCTAGCGAGTCACTGTAGGACAAGCCATGCGGTTCTAACAGAGTGGTTAACGTCACCCCCCCCCCCAAGATTTTTCTCAGAGGCCCAAAGCTAAAAAAAAATCTGATGGTTAGAACCCATGCTATATCTCTACTTCCCATCACCCAGCGGCAGTAAAATATCTGGCACAGTTCTTCAACAAAACATTTTACAAAATTATAACCCTCCCCAACACAATAGGTTAAATCATATGTAGTTATGCTCCTCAAGAGCGAGCCTCTCTAGCCCAGCATTCTGAGAGGAGTGCAACTCAGAATTACTGCTATATACATCCTGGGTTCGAGTCCACGGACTGCCACATGTGTTTGTAAATTTCATTAATCGATTTTAGGAGTATGGTTGGTTGTTGGAAGGAACATAATAATTGATATTGGTTCAGGAGTAATTTATCGAGAGGACTTCCCTAAGTGGTTAAGGCCCCATTAATTGCTCTTTCCATTCACATATACATAGCCTACGTGAGTTGCAGTTGGGATGTGTGTACATGCTTAGATTGATATGCAGGATTCGAAGTTGCATAATAAATCGTAGACAGTGTCCACCAACCTTTAACTGTCTTCGTGGTGCGATGTATAAGGTGTTGATTTTCGGTGTGAGCATCCTGGGTTCGAGTCCACGGACTGCCACATGTGTTTGTAAATTTCATTAATCGATTTTAGGAGTATGGTTGGTTGTTGGAAGGAACATAATAATTGATATTGGTTCAGGAGTAATTTATCGAGAGGACTTCCCTAAGTGGTTAAGGCCCCATTAATTGCTCTTTCCATTCACATATGCATAGCCTATGCGAGTTGCAGTTGGGATGTGTGTACATGCTTAGATTGATATGCAGGATTCGAAGTTGCATAATAAATCGTAGGCAGTGTCCACCAACCTTTAACTGTCTTCGTGGTGCGATGTATAAGGTGTTGATTTTCGGTGTGAGCATCCTGGGTTCGAGTCCACGGACTGCCACATGTGTTTGTAAATTTCATTAATCGATTTTAGGAGTATGGTTGGTTGTTGGAAGGAACATAATAATTGATATTGGTTCAGGAGTAATTTATCGAGAGGACTTCCCTAAGTGGTTAAGGCCCCATTAATTGCTCTTTCCATTCACATATGCATAGCCTACCTGAGTTGCAGTTGGGATGTGTGTACATGCTTAGATTGATATGCAGGATTCGAAGTTGCATAATAAATCGTAGGCAGTGTCCACCAACCTTTAACTGTCTTCGTGGTGCGATGTATAAGGTGTTGATTTTCGGTGTGAGCATCCTGGGTTCGAGTCCACGGACTGCCACATGTGTTTGTAAATTTCATTAATCGATTTTAGGAGTATGGTTGGTTGTTGGAAGGAACATAATAACATACTCAAAAAATTTAACTATCAAAGAAAGAGTTTTTATTTGATTTTTATGTTTTTAATTTGTTTATTTCGGCTGCACTATAGGGGCAAGCCTAGTTTTTTCTTCTATACCAAACGCTCAACTCCTGCTTTACGACCCAATACGCTGGGCTACAACCGCGAGCCAACAAGCACCAAGCGCAAAATACTATTCAAACTAAAGCAGGAGGCTACCCGTGTGTCAATCTACCCAGGATCATATACCCTTGAAAGACAATCTGCAACCACGTTGTCACAACCGGCAATATGGCGTATGTCCAGGTTATATACCAATAACCTTAGTGACCACCTGGTCAGCCTCATATTCCGATTGTGAAACTGGTCCAAGAACTTGAGAGGGTGATGATCTGTGTAAACTACAACGACCGGACCATAGGCTGGAACATAGACCTCGGAATGCCTCAGTGCAAGCACAACTGCCAGCAGCTCCCTCTCGACAACAGAGCAGCTTCCCTGGGCTGAATTGAACTTCTCCGAGCAGAAACTAACAGGATGTTCCAGCCCATCATCGTCCATTTTCATAAGGACGGCACCAGCCCCCACACCACTAGCATCCGTTGCTAGTTGGAAAGGTAGGCTAAAGTCAGGGGCCCTGAGGATCGGGTGAGTGCACAACAGGTGTTTTACTACTCTAAACGCCTCCTCACACTCAGGCGCCCATTTGACTATCTTATCCTTCCAGTTATCCTCCACCTGAGCTTGACTGTCCCGTTCTCCTTCTCCACCTTGACTGCTAAACGTCATCACAGGCACAGTGAGAGGCTCAGGGGGGTGCCTCACATACTCCTTCATGAGATTAACGTGACATAACTGATTGCGCTTACGTCTGTCTGGAACGGCCACCAAGCAATCTTGGTCCGATAGCCTCTCAACCACCCTATAAGGACCAGTGTACTTCGTGGATAAGGGATGACCTACAAGGGGCAGTAGAATCAACACCTCCTGACCCACGTGAAACTCCCTGAGTTTAACCTTGAGGTCGTACCTGTCCTTCATGAGGGCCTGAGAGCTAGTCAAATTACGGCCAGCCAACTCCAGACTGCGCAACATCCGTTCTCGACTGTCGAGGACATACTTGAGCATAGAACAAGGTTTTTCTGCGCCCTCCCATATTTCTTTAACCATATGGAGAGGCCCTCTGACACGGTGTCCAAAGACGAGCCCATTAGGGCTGAATCCCAAACCTTCCCCAGGTACCTCCCACGCAGTAAATAAAACATATGGCAGGCCAAGATCCCAACCTTTCCCATCCTCAAAGCAACAACAACGAAGCATAGATTTCAAGTCTGAGTGCCATCGCTCTAACACACCCTGGCTCTCCGGATGACACGCAGATGACACAACCGTAACAATCCCATGCTGCGGCATTGCTTGAACAAAGAGGCTAGAAGTGAAGTTGGATCCTTGGTCTGACTGAATCCCGTGCGGGTAACCATACCGGGAAAAATACACTAGCAAGTTTCGGACCACCGTCTTCGCTGACCCATTTCTCATAGGGTACGCGTCAGGATACCTTGTTGCTACATCTCCCGACTGTGCATCACTGTCCTCCTCCAACTCGACAGCACCGGTACCACATTCAAGAACCTCCGGGTCTTCTAATTGCAATTTACGAATGTCCGAAGGAGCAAGCTTATCTAAGTGTTTGCGAAACAACTCCTGCCCCCCTCCTACATTGAATTTAGCCTCCCGTTGCTCTCTCTCTCTGTATCGTTGCTGTCTCTTCGTCTTTTTAAGCCCATCCTCTGCCTTCTTAGTAACAGTTAATGGGTCTTCTCCAGACTCGAAAATCGGTCCTAATAATGAGTCCCCGAGAATGTCCGTTGATACTAAACTCTCAACCGCATCAACTTTCAACCCCTTCTCGGTACCTTTCCTCCGCTTGTCTAAAGACTGTTGACCAGAATGTGACTCCCTGGATGCAAGAGATCTGGTGACAACACATGCCATAGGTTGCACCTGACACTTCTCAACCCACTCCTGCTCCTCCCTACTCACGTCGGCCGGCTTCTCGGCAACGACCAAGGGTGGAGCCTCAGAAGTAGGCCCCGCAAAGTCGTTGCCGAGAAGGAGGTCGACGCCCCCAACAGGCAACTTCTCCACAATTCCTACATCCAGGTCACGAGTCACACCATCAACTTCCATCTTCATTCTTACAAGCGGGTATGACCTTGTTGCATTAACCCCCTGAACCACAACCACCCGCGCCATATTTACAGGTTTACCAGTGAAATTTCTCAGCAGTGTTTGCGATGCCCCAGTGTCACGCAAAATTCTCACCTCGTGTCTTCTACCCCCCTACTCCACACAACCGAGTCTCCTGTGGTCACTAAAGGCATCACGGACAGGGAATAAGCCTTCCGGATCATTCTGCACTGGCAGTGTATTTACCTCTGAAGAATTGCCTCTAACAAACTCCGATGTCCTCTTGAACACTCCAATGCCGTGAGCAAAAGACACGGCTGCCGGAGGAGGTCGACTAGGGCACTCATTTGCCTTATGACCCTCCTGGTGGCACTTAAAACACATAAATTTCGGTTTCAGCTTATACTGTGATGTAAAAAGCCCCTGACTTTTCTCATACGGCGTGGTGTTAGGTTTGGATTCAGTTTTAGTTTCATTGCTCTTTTGTTTAAATGTGTCATTGCTACGGGGAGGGGGAGGATAACGGTCCCTAGCACTTGCATCGTACTTCTGTGAGGACCCGCAACCCCGAATCAACGACAGCCGTCGATCAGCCATTTCTGCTGCTTCGACTAGAGTTCTTGGGTTTTTCTCCTTTAAGTTCAAAGTTAGATCACCGCCCGTGCTCTTAAAGAACTGCTCCAACATCATCAACTGCTTAACTCCATCAAACGTTGTTACCTTCTCAGATCGGAGCCAGTTCCCCATAGCATCGGACAAGTCCCGGGCGTGTTCCAAAAAGGTGCTATCTCTTCCCTTAGTTACACCCCGGAACTTCAAACGGTACGTTTCTGGTTGCAGTTCGTAAGCCCTCAGGACAGCCTCCTTGAGATCCTCATACACAATACATGACTCCAAAGGTAATGCATCGTAGGCTTTAAGACCCTTGCCTATTAATTTAGAGGATACAAGTGCTGCCCATTTATTCTCTGGCCACTGGTGTTCCTGGCACTTCTTCTCAAAGCGTGCGAAAAATTCTGTTACACCACTCTCATCAAACACCGGAACCAGTTTCAATAAGTGCGAGAGAGATTGATCATGAGTACGGTTACCAGCCCCAAGTCGCTGTCCCGTTGCCTCTACCCGCGACTTCTCTACGTCCCTGTCGGCACAGTACCTAGTCGACTCTAAATCAGCTTGGATATTTGCTAGCTCTATGTGCTGGTGACTAATAGTTTTTCTCTCTTCTATCTTGGCTAATTCTATTTGCTGCTGATGCTGAAGCTTAGCTAATTCGAGCTTAAACAATAATTCTGGAGATAACCCTTGAGGAGGTGAAGGTGCTACAATGTTTGAAATTACCGGTGGACCCCCCAGGGGCAACCCACCCTGCCAGTCACCACCCAACTGTGGACGCGTACTCGGGGTCGGCAAACTACTGGGATGGCTGGGAGTCGAGTGTAGGGGAAGCATGGCCGAAGGGCTCTGAGCACTCAACCCATCTCGCTCACCAGTCACCCTGCCCAGTACACACATTATCAAGTTATCCCTGGTCATGCTGCTAGTACTCGCATGACCGATAGCTGTGGCCAGGCATTGAAGACCGTACCGATCCATACCCTCCAACCGCTCGGCAGTAACAGGCCATTGCAAAAATATCCTAGCATCCTCCTCACAGTTCACCTGATTAACCATTTCATCATACTGTTGTTCCTCAGTTTCGACATTACGTACTGTGTCTCCATTCTCCTCTGATCCGGTATAAGACATGATGCTCACAAAAATTTCCCACCTCAATATTCAGAAAAGAAGCACCCCAAACTCATAAAGTATAACTCAAACTCATGAGGTATAAACCTCAATATACACACAAACATTCTCGGAAATACTCAAGGGTTATACTATGTTGCAAACAAAAAATATTCTTGCTGATCCCCGCAAAATATTCCCCAAAACAACAAATGTTCCCTGCTAATAAAGGTAGATTCACCAAATCCTAGGTAAGATCGCCATTTGTTACGACTGAGGTTTAAATATATCAGGGTTCTTATTCATTGGACTAGTAATGGCATAAATGCTACAACGGAAAGCGCTAGATCCAACCTCTGATGTATATTCCCAGTGAACAAAGAACACAAATACTCTCCAGAGTTCTATATGCAATAATAGGTTATTAAACTCTCAATAAATGTGCGTCTACTCTAGGCTTAATGTTATGTGAAAACAGCCTATTACTACCTATAACCGAAGGTGCTTGGTTATGGTATGCAAAGTAAGGTGGTAAGAGAAGTTACAGCTTACGTTACTTTAATCAATAAATGTCAGGCGCTCCTGCATGAAAGAAAGTGCACTAAAGTCCTTCAACACCAACAAGGAATCTTTAAATGTTAGATGCTATCAAGATGCTCGAATCGGAAATGGAACCCAAAAAGGCAGGCAGCGGAACAATGCTCGTGAAGGCTATGCACACAAAAAGGCAGGAGATATAATGCAGTCGGAGCCAAGAATATCCTAAACACTACAACAATAATAATCGCCACGACAATGCAGTATTCCTATCAACAAACAGAGCCTAAGTCGTTTGTGTCTCAATACATCAAGCTAGGCTGCGAAATGCTTGTGTAATCATAAACGGGTATGCATAAAAAGAGTAATTGGTTTAATATACTTAATGTCTACTGTGACTGATAAAGTCTAGCTAGAGTCAATGATACGAGATACTGGTGCGCATGGCATGCTGCATAGCCTAGTGCAAATCTCAAGTCTGTGCGTCAAGTATTACGTTAGAGTGAAGGGTAGCTCTTTTGAGAAACCTTAATACCGAAGTATTAAGCGTTCTGGCTCAAAGACAAACAACCGAGCCTAGAACAGTGCAGAATGGTATAGGCAAAAAGCCCTCATTCGTGCATGCTCTATTCTCAATGGCACACAGACTAGAACTTACCCAATCAACTCCAGTAGGTATGTCGTGCAGCTTTTAACTAAAGCCAGCACCCATTGGAAACAATACCTTATAGTATCAGACTCCTAGTCTAGCATTATCTAATCCAGCAGAACACTAATAATTACAGGAAGCAGTACTGAACAATATGAATGCCAACCAATGCTTCGTGATCAACTTATCTTAACAACTAACATACATGGGTTATATAAGACCTTAACACACAATACAACTGGCCAGCATGAAGCTGATTATGCAGAGTTAACCAGAGGGGGTATAATATTAATAAAAGGTGGTGAAAAATATGGAAAATGAGAGAGATAGGCAGAGGAAAAGGTTCTCAGGTGCAGGGAGGGAGACAGATATCAAAGGGATAAGAGGGATGCATTCTAGAAACCAGATCTGAGGGAGAGAGTGGCGAGAGAGCTGTATATATACTAGCACTAGCTCGCACCGCGTAGACAAAGCGGTAACAATTCCTTCAGCCAATAACAAAGAAGCCAGCCAAACATGACGTCACCAAGCATGGTAAAATACTCCTCCAACCAATCCCAGGCCAGCCAGCCGTGACGTCATCAAGCATGGCAAAAAACACTGCGCGCCTCCTCTCACTCTGTTCTACTCTCTCTCTCTCTCTCTCTCTCAAATCCTATCATTACTACTTCATGATAAAACATATACTTTGCAATTAAATATATAAAGCCTTGACATGGGCGAAAACAAAGAGCCTTTCTGGACTGCTCATGACACAAGCTTTCATATGAAATAAAGCACACAATAATACATCAACTGTAGCCACATCCACTGCCCTGGCGATCCTAGCGAGTCACTGTAGGACAAGACATGCGGTTCTAACGGAGTGGTTAACGTCAAAACAGTTACACAAACATGCACAGTTACACAACACACACAGTTACACAACACACACAGTTACACAAACATACACAGTTACACAACACACACACAGTTACACAACACACACACAGTTACACAACACATACGCAGTTATACAACACACACAGTTACACAAACATACAGTTACACAACACACACACAGTTACACAACACACACACAGTTACACAACACACACGCAGTTACACAACAAACACAGTTACACGAACACACACACAGCCACACAAACACACACACACTCACATACATGTACGCTCACACCCAAAAAGGCTCACATACGCAGAGAGAGAGAGAGAGAGAGAGAGAGAGAGAGAGAGAGAGAGAGAGAGATAGATATATATATATATATATATATATATATATATATATATATATATTAGAGAAAGCGCCAGCCTTACTCCCCCCAAACAAAATGTAAGCAAAAACCTTGCAGCGGACTTGTTGGTAGTGTTAAATTAAGGCCCTACAACTTTTGCGCCTTCCAGCCTTTTGAAACTTTTCCCTGTGAAATGAACGTGGCCTAGAAAACTGGGGCAATACCGCTTTAGTTCTTAGAATACATGCAAAAATATTCCTTTAATCAAGTGGATTTTTTGTACTCTTATTGTCGTATTAGAGTCACATAGTGTTACATAGATACATAGACCCTACAAACCATTCGTACCTAACAAGATGATTCGGCCTTAAAGATTACTGTTACATTATTTTATTCTCATACTAAGACGGTGGAAGAAAAAGACAGTAAACCAAAAGGCTGAGCCGCTGTGTTTCTTGAACTAAGGCAATATTGTTTAATTTTTAGATTTTGTATAGATTTTTTTTCTCAATCAAGTAGTGTTTTCTTTTTACTATTATTGCTACCATGGTTACCATGTCACCCTGGTTGTTTAATATCTACATGGTTGGGGTGATGAGAGAAGTAAAGAACAGAACAAGAAGAGAGGGAGTAGAGATGGTGAGTGATGGGAACAGAATGACTGTCACTACTGTGTTGTATGTAGATGATGCAGTGATGATGTGCCGAGGGCGAGAATCACCTGTGCCAGATGGTAGAAATATTTGTAGAAGTATGTGAAATACGAGGACTTAAAGTAAATGTTAATACAAACAAAGTAATGGAAATAGAAAGGGAGGGAAACACTGTTTGTAATGTAACAATTAATGGATAATAGCTTGAACTAGTAAAGGGTTTATGTATCTGGGAGACATGATTGAGAAAGTGGGAAATTGTGCAAGAGAAGTAGAAAACAGTAACACAAGGAAGAAAGGTAGCTGGAACAATGAAAGGTAGCTGGAACAATGAAAGGTAGCTGGAACAATGAAAGGTTGCTGGAACAATGAAAGGTAGCTGGAACAATGAAAGGTAGCTGGAACAATGAAAGGTAGCTGGAACAATGAAAGGTAGCTGGAACAATGAAAGGTTGCTGGAACAATGAAAGGTAGCTGGAACAATGAAAGCCTTGTTTAGGAGCAGAAACTTGAGTATGGAAGCAGTGAGAGGATTGCATTTGGGTTTGTTGGTGCCGACATTGATGTATGGATGTCAATATCTGGTATAGCATAAAATAAAATAAAAAAATCACGATTAAGAGCAGTTGAAATGGATTTGCTAAGAAATGCATGTAGAGTTCAAAGAATAAACAAAGTAAGAAGTGTGAACATAAGGGAGGCATGAGGAATTAAGAAGTCGGTTGAGCAAAAGGTTGAAGAAAGTGTTCTCAGATGGTATAAGATGGTATGATATGGTGTCAGAATGTGTGTCAAAGCGAGAAAAGGGAATAGTTGAAGCAAAAGAATTGGCAAATGACATGAATGAATGGAGGAAGTTTGTTAGAGAGAGTATATGAAGGTCTATGTACCCTTTTAATTCAATTTCACACCTGGAAGGTATTTATCCCAGATGTTGATGTGAAGAGACCTTGTCGGGAAGTTTAACATCTGAGGTGAAGCCATTGATTTATGTGGCTGATGAGTGATTGGTGCTTTTGAATGTTTGTGTGCTTGCTTTTTGTGGGCGAACTGTTATATGTGTTTTTCTCCTGTCACCTCTTTTTCTTTTCTTGTGTCACTTGCTGGTCCTCCCTACCCCTTGTGGGAGTAAGGGCTGGCTACTAACTGAGTGACTGTTACCATTAGATGAGTCACTGCGTTTTTCTTTTCTTTATATTCATTTAGTACAATTAATACAGTAAGTGTTTTCTTGTGGAAGGTGGCATTGAAACTTGTATACAATTATATCCGCATAATACCTCCCCTCGATATGCTGGGTTATCCGAACCAGCCATCTTGGGATATTTTCTCCACCAACTCAACCTTAGATGAAATAAATCAAGATGTCCCTGTACTTAATTTTGATTCGCCTGAAATTCCCTCACTTAAGATCCACACCAGACATGTCAAAACTATTTTGCAGAATCTCTCGGTAGATAAGGCTCCTGGTCCAGATGAAATTCCTCCAATAGTACTTAGGAATTGCTCCTTGGTGCTCGCTCCTGTATTGGATTTTTTTTTCCGTCTGTGTACTCATACCTCATGCTACCCAGTACCCTGGACAGAAGCAAACATCCATCCAGTTCCTAAAAAAGGTGCCTCTTCAGATCCATCAAACTACAGACCAATAGCTATAACTTCCACTCTTGGTGAAGTCTTTGAAATTATATTAAATAATCACATAATTAAGCATCTTGAGAATAATAAATTAATCAGTGATAGGCAATATATATGCTTTTAGACGATGTCGATCAACTGCAGACATTCTTTGCCTTCTTACGCATCAAATCAACCAAGCTACAGACCAACATGGTGAAACACATACAATAGCACTGGATATATCAAAGGCATTTGATAGAGTCTGGCATCAATCCTTATTGTCGAAGATGTCACACTACGGCCTTGCATCATTAGTTCCACTAATTTCTTCTTATCTTCATAACAGAAAAATATGTGTAATGGTAGATGGCCTTTATTTTCAATTTCACTCAATAAATGCTGGTGTTCCCCAGGGATCAGTTTTGGCCCCAACTCTGTTCCTCATTCATATCCATGATCTCATATCTACCACTCATAATCCAATACATTCCTACGCAGATGACTCAACGCTCCACAGTTCCTTCACATTTACCAATTCTTTCACCCAGCCCGATCTTATAAATTCAAAAATAAACACTGCAATTTCTCTGAACCAGGACCTTTCTAGAATTAATGAATGGGGACAAAAGAACCTAGTTTCCTTTAATGCACAGAAAACCAAGTACATTCAATTTTCTAACCGACAGAATCTCACTGACTCCCATATATTTTTTAATGATGTAAATATTCCCACTTACCCTAGTATTGACATTCTCGGTGTAACATTAACTACTAACTTGAGCTGGACACATTATGTTAGAAGCATTGCTAAGAATGCCTCTAACAAACTGGGACTCCTGTACAGAGTTCGAGAATTCTTCACTGACGAGCAGTTGGCCGTAATATATAAAAGTCATGTGCGTTCTCAGATGGATTACTGTTCACCTCTGTGGAGTGGTTGCATTGAGGCAGTTGGACAAAATTCAAAATAAAGCTATTAGATTAATCAATAACCCTGCAATCACACAGGACCTTCCTACATTATCCATACGAAGAAACGTTGCATCCCTTGCATTGTTCTACAGATATTTTCACAGCAATTGTTCCGAGGAACTTGCTTCAATTGTGCCGCCTCTCCACATCTTTCCCCGTAGAACTAGTGCAGCTGAGAGCGCCCATGAATTTACACTTTCTCCTCCACAATGCAGAACTTCTGCTTATCAAAATTCATTTATCCCTAGAACTACTACTCTTTGGAATTCACTTCCCTCGAGTTGCTTTCCACAAACTTACAATCTACAAAAGTTTAAATCCAGTTGTTACAAACATTTTATGAATGGAGGATGCCTTTAGGCACATGGACCTTTTTGTTTTATCTGTGTTTTTCCTTCCTCCGTTCATTGTCTCTTTAAAAAAAAAAAAAAAAATCTTTATACTTCAGTCCAGTACTACTTTAATGGGGGTAGGGTTTTTATATTTATATATTTAATATTTCCTCGCTAGACCTACATGAACACCCCCTAGGCCCTCTCTCAAGATTTATTTTTCCATTTTTCCATAGAAAAATGTAGTGGCCAAAGGCCGGTTCCTTCTATAATTACAGGCTCGCCCGCCGGGTAAAAATTTGACATCTAAATGGCACGAAAGGTCTTAATAGTAACAAAGAAAAGGAGTGAAAAGTCTTAAAATCGCCAAACTAATGGGCAGAACGTCTTAAAATCTGAAACTAATGGGGCTAAACATGATGGAGAAGAGCGGGTTAATACCTTATAACAATAACAACTCCATGGTCAGCTGCAGCACACAGTCAAGTCTACCATTGTCATCTTGTTTTTCAAGGTGTCCAGCAAAATAGTTTGTCATTGTATATCATAATTGTAGAATACAAAATGTAAATCAATCCCTTGTCCAAGACTGACAACAGGAATGTTTGGCCAAACATTGAAGCCAAGATCAATAATGTTGATATTATTGGTCTTGATAAGGGGGGTGACCTGCTTTTTGTTATTTCTGTCCTTTCCTCTTTTTCTCTGGCTTATATCCATTCGGCCCCATTCAGCCAACTATTTTGAGACGTTTATCGCCATCTAGGTGTCGATTTCTTCCTGGCGAGCGATAGCGAGCCAGCATTATATGAAGAAATCCGGCTTCGCCAGAGAAATTTTTCTATCGAAAAATGTACAAATTTAGCCTGCTGTCAAACAAAAATAAAAAATTGCTGGCTCGCTAGCGCTCACCAGTAAAAAATTGACACCTGGATGGGGATAAACGTCTTAAAACAGGAGGCTAAATTGGGTCAAATGGATACAAGCCAGAGAAAGATAGAAAAGGACAGAACAAAAACAGGTCACCCCCCTTAAAGCAACACTTACATGATACCCTGGCGAACTATATTAAGGGGAGGTATTTAGTTTGTTCCCTAGACCTCCATCAAGCTTAAAATTACACCCCCTTGAGTCCCTTTCAAGATAAATTTGTACATTTTTCGGTAGAAAAATGTCCCGGCCGAAGGCCGGTTCCTCTTAAATTACAGGCTCGCTATCGCTCGCCAGGATAAAAATAGACACCTGAATTGCACGAAAGGTCTTAATATGGGGTGAAAGTTCTTAAAATCGCTAAACTAATGGGACAAACGTTTTATAATATCAAAAGCAATGGGGCTAAACATGAGGGAGAAAGGGGTCCAGAAAAAAAAAATCCTCAAGTGGAGATCTCCCCTTAATAACAGCCAGAGCCACACGAATCAAAGTACTGGGGTTCAACTATTGAATGTCCCCCTTCTTGTAGGTATCATCAAGGGACGGGGGTTCTCGAAATGAGGCTCCAGTCCTGACGCTATTGTTTGACTTACAGTGTGCTGGTTTAAGGGGAGGTTTTTAGTTGGGTCTCTAGATATCCTTCAAGCTTAAGATTACACCCCCTTGAGCCCCTTTCAAGATAAATTTGTAAATTTTTCGGTAGAAAAATGTCCCGGCTGAAAGCTGGTTCCTCTTAAATTACAGGCTCGCTATCGCTCGCCAGGATAAAATCGACACCTAAATTACACGAAAGGTCTTAAAATTGACGGAAATGGAGATATTGGGGATACTTTAAAGCCTTTGTTACCATCAGGGGTATTTAGAAACCTTTAGTTTAGTTACTTCAACCTCTGCAGTTGTCTTTGAGTTAGCTGTGGGCAGAAAACTAATTTTGGAGAGGTAATTATAAGAGTGAGAGAACTCTATTTCTTATTGCTAATCTGGTAACCTCTGCGTCATAAATGCGTGAAAGGGTTAATATGGACAATTTAAGTACCCCTTTCAACCTATTATTATTAACGGTGTTCATTGCAGAAAGTAGCGTAATTCGCAATTCGTGACCTTATTAAGTTAACCCCTTCTGTATCGGTGACGTCTTATTAATTCTCCTCTGCCTATATTTAGACGATTTTGTGTAGTTTAAGAAGGATCTGTCATAGTAAGAATGCTTAAGCGAGATAGTTCGAAGCCTCTTAGTTGTTGGAAGACCTTATTAAGGGGGGTGACCTGTTTTTGTTCTGTCCTTTTCTATCTTTCTCTGGCTTGTATCCATTTGGCCCCATTCAGCCTACTGTTTTAAGACGTTTATCCCCATCCAGGTGTCAAATTCTTACTGGTGAGCGGTAGCGAGCCAGCATATTTTTTGTTTTTGTTAGACAGCAGGCTAAATCTGTACATTTTTCGATAGACAAATTTCTCCGGCGAAGCCGGATTTCTTCATATAATGCTGGCTCGCTATCGCTCGCCAGGAAGAAATCGACACCTAGATGGGGATAAACTTCTTAAAATAGTTGGCTGAATGGGGTCGAATGGATACAAGCCAGAGAAAGAGAGAAATACCAAGAAGCAGGTTACCCCTCTTAACCCCTTCTGTACCGTCGACTTACTTTATACTTATATTCTGGCTACTACTAATCGATTTTATTCAGTTCAGGAAGGACCTCTAGCAATGATATGGCTTTCAACTATCTCAATCAACCCATTCAACTACCACAGATCCTTCTTAAGCTGCTTAAAATCGTCTTAATATTGCTAGAATAAACTGTAACGGACGTCGCTGGTACAGAGAGGGTTAACAGGTGTATCTCCCTCATATGGACTGCAAGGTCTTTAAGGGGAGGTATTTAGTTTCTTCCCTAGAACTCCATCAAGCTTAAAATTACACCCCCTAGACTCCGTTTCAAGATAAATTTGTACATTTTTCGGTAGAAAAATTTCCCGGCCGAAGGCCGGTTCCTCTCAAATTACAGGCTCGCTATCGCTCACCAGGAAAAAAAAAGACACCTAAATGGCACGAAAGTTCTTAAAATTGACAGAAATGGGGCGAAAGTTCTTAAAATCGACAAACTAAAGGGGGCGAGCTAAAAAGCAATGGGGCTAAACATGAGAGAAAGGGGTCCAGAAAGAAAATCTCTCAAGTGGAAATCTCCCCTTAGATATTTGCTTATAATTCCTGGCCTTAGTTTCACTCTCACTCACTTTCACAATCTCCTCTTGCAAGCGCTCACTTACTCCCCTCTACACACACACACACACACACATACACACACACACACACACACACACACACACTCTCACACACTCTCTCTCTCTCTCTCTCTTCGACTTGGAAAAGGATTTGGGTGTTCTGATTAGCAATGACCTAAAGTTTTCCAAGCAGTGCATTGAATTAGAGAAGAAAGATCTGAAATTAGTGGGCTATATTAAGAGGCAATTTAAGTATAGAAGTAAGGAAATAGTCCTCACACTTTACAACGCTATGATACGGCCTCTCCTGGAGTATGCTGTTCAATTCTGGTCCCCAGCACTCAGGAAAGATATAGAGCGACTGGAAAGAGTACAAGCTACGGCTACACAGCTTATTCCATCGCTTAGAAGAATGAGCTATGAGGATCAGTTAAGAGCTCTTGATCTCTTCCCGTTGGAGACACGCAGACTACAAGGTCAGCTCATTGAAGTTTTTAAAATACTTAACGGGTTTGACAATGTGGATTATAGCAAAATGTTTAGCCTCAATATGAATACAACACGCAACCATGGCTGGAAATTAGAATTGAAAAGGTTCAGCACTATAGTATATTCGCTGTAAGTAGGCGATAAATCATGAATTCTATCCTCTGCAACTCAAAAAGGGCTAGAGCAAATTGGCTGTAAAATTCCACATCTATTCCTTGACTGACTCTTCCCAAATGATAGGCATATTAGCTAGATTACTCTAGTCGTTTTTTAGTTACAGAGGTTAGAGGTCATGATTTCTCGCCTACTTACAGCGAATAGACTATAGTATCTGTGGAAACGTTTTCACATATAAGATCTGTTCTACCTGGAACAAACTTCCCTCCGAAGTTGTAAATAGTTCTTCAGTAGAGCAGTTCAAGAAGAGGGTAGATAGTATTTTGCACACTCTGTAAAGAGTGTGGTGCACTAAAGTCTCTATCCTTCCACTTCGTGTATCTCCTCGGAATGGACCGCAAGATCTCTGTGATACTAACTATTTCTTGTAACTCTCTCTTTCTCTCTCTCTCTCTCTCTTAATTAAATACACCTCTACTCCCACTGACCCAGTGCCCAAATTGAATCCAGAATGGCCAATATAGAAATATATAAAAAACACAACAGTAATCGGATCCGGGGCTCTCTTTCGACCTTTCATTCCGACCATGTTCTCATTAACCAAAACATCGATTCGGTATCATGGGTCCAGTTTTTATAAAGTTATTTTATTTTTTTTTATTTTTTTTTAATCTGCCTTGGCAAAATGTGATCACTGTTTGTATGAGTCTGTGTTTCTATACTGTACACTATATCTAAGCAAGAGTTAATTTTTATGATACTATTCAAGTGTTGTAGTCTTTTCTATATCTTTTGAGTTTATTTTATATTGTGTTTACCGTTTTTATCGCTATTTCGTAATATGTAATAGTTTGTGGGTGTTTCTTTTTTTCTTTTTTATCTCCTTGACGACGATTCTTTTCACTTCATTTACCAAACACGCATTTGATGTGTCTCATATCTTTTACTTTACGCATTATACCTCTATTTATAAATATGTAACTATCGTGTGTGTGTGTGTGTGTGTGTGTGTGTGTACAAAGGAAATCAAGCAACAACAGATCTAGTGACCCTTCTAGGTTGCTTGTCCTCCAAAACACTGAGGATCAAGTGTCCAAACAGTGGTTTAGAGTGGGTAAGGGAACATTGGAAAGGGAATTACTGCCCTGGAACTAATGTCCGTGGCAGGATTAGGAAGTTAGTAGGGGACAGATGGGTTAGTAACTGAGGGGGGGATAAAATAAAGTTATTCATTTACAAACGCAGTTAGTCGCGGGTTTGAAGCGAGATATTTGTCTAGGCGGAGTTTAAATGAATCAACGGTGCTGCAGTCTATAACGTTTCGGGGAAGCCCATTCCACAAGTTGACAACTCGATTGAAGAAGAAATTCTTAGATTCGTGTGAGTTAAAAGATTTACCAATAATTTTGCAACCGTTTCCCCGTGTGTAATTAGATTGGTCGATAGTGAAGTACTTACTACAGTTCATATTGTCGATGCCTTTGATGATTTTGAACACTTGAATTAAGTCACCTCTTAATCTGCGCTGGGTTAAAGGAAATAGATTTAATTCTCTAAGACGCTCTTCGTATGGTTTGTTCTTTAGGCTAGGTATAATTTTGGTAACTCTACGTTGAACTCGTTCTAGCTTGTTTATATCTTTTTGGTAATAAGGGCACCAGGATTGAACGCAGTATTCCAGAAGAGGGCGGACTAAGGAATTGTAAAGGGTTAGGATACCTTCTTTGGATTTATGCTCAAATGACCTGCCTATAAAGCCAATTATTTTGTTTGCCTTCTTAACAACTTCTGAACATTGTTGACTCGGTTTTAGGTTACTCGATATTGTTACTCCCAGATCGGTTTCTCTGTTTACATTCTTAAGCTGAGTGCCATTCATCGAATAGTTTGCTTTCTCATTTAGGTATCCGATATGTAGTACTTTACATTTATCCGCATTGAAACTCATTTGCCAAATTTGGGCCCAACATGACAATTTATCTAGATTGTGTTGCATATCGTCAACTTGTTCTTTTGAGAGTACGCTATTTGCAATTTTTGTATCGTCAGCAAATTTTGAGATTGTACAGGTGAGGCCCTCATCTATGTCGTTGATATAAATTAGAAAGAGAATTGGTCCTAGTACCGATCCCTGGGGTACCCCGCTACTTACATTGGACCATTTAGATGCCTTACCGTTTATGACTACTCTTTGCTTTCTGTCGCTGAGCCAATTTTCTATCCATTTCAACACACCGTCTTGTATTCCATGCGCTTTTAGTTTTAGCAGTAAACGTTTGTGGGGAACTTTGTCAAAGGCCTTTTGAAAATCAAGGTATATAATATCTACAGCTTTACTCTCATCGTAGAGGTTGAGGATATCGTGGAAGAAGTCTAAGAGGTTTGTTAAACAGGAACGTTTTTTACGAAAGCCGTGTTGAGTATCTTTAAGTATGTTATTTTCCTCTAAGTGATTTACGAGTCTGTCTCGTATGACCGTTTCTAGCATTTTACATACAACTGAGGTTAAGCTAATTGGACGATAGTTACTGGGTAGGGATTTGCTGCCTTTTTTGAATATCGGTGTTACGTTGGCTAGCTTCCACTGATCAGGCATAGTTCCAGACTGCAAGGATTTATTGAAAAGTAATGTCAGTGGTTTGGAGAGCTCATCCTTAGCTTCCTTCAGAACTCTAGGCGAGATTGTATCAGGTCCAGGCGTTTTATTTACCTTGAGTTTATCTAAACAATTCAATACTTCTCTCTCTGTAACGGTGATATTGCTTAGAACATCTGAATTATCAATCTGAATCGGCGATGGTGTAGGGATATCACTGAGGTCTTCTGTTGTAAAAACTGATGCAAAGAAGGTATTGAGGGCACTACTCATTTGTACTTCGTCTTTGGTGTATTCTCCATTTTCATCGACTAACGGTCCAACAGTTGAAGTAACTACTTTTTTCTTTCTGATATAACTATAGAATTCTTTCGGGTTTGTTTTACTTTGATTCGCAATATGTAACTCTAAGGTCTTTTTACTTTGCTTAATTAACTTTTTGGCTTTGCGTCGTAGCTCTACAAATTTCACCCGTTCTTCGTCATTTTGTGAGGATTTTAATCTATCATTAGCAAATTTTTTAACAAGCAGGCAGTTTGAAATATCTTTATTCCACCATTTGGGCTTATTATTATGGCCTGGACGCCGTATTTTCGATGGTATGCAGTCTTGCACTGCCTTTAGGTAAGTGGTTTCGAATAACTTCCAAGATGTATTTATGTCATTATTGTTAATTAAAAAGCTCCAGTCAGTTTCTTTAAACATAGCTCTAAGTTTATGGAAGTTTGCTTTCTTGAAATTAGGGACTTTTTCGATGCTACTATTTGGTTCGTTACTAGTAAACATTAAAGTGAAAGTTATCGTACGATGGTCGCTGTTACTGAATTCATCACCAACATTCAAATTCTCTATTAATTCTTCTTTTGTTGCAAGTACAATGTCAAGAACGTTATTACCACGGGTCGGCGTTCGAACAAATTGGTAAAGCGAACTCTCTTGCAAGTTCGTATACAAGTCATTTCCGGAGTGTGAAGTAAGAGTATCGCCCCACTTGGTCACAGGTAAATTAAAGTCGCCATAAATTACGGTATCTTGTGAGTTACTTACATCTGCAATTTGTTCATAAATTTCTCGGTCAGTTTGCACAGATTGAGCTGGAGGTCTGTATATTAATGCAAGTATTATTTTTGTACCTTTATTATTCTTTATTAGCACAAAAGATGCGTCGACGTTCACAATTTGAGGTTTTGACAAGAGGGTAGGGTTAAGACTTTCTTTGATATAAAGTAAAACGCCACCTCCATTTCGATTTATTCGGCTTTTCTCAAACATTACATAACCGGGAAGTGAATACTCTGCTAAAAAGTCTCTATCTTCTGTATTGAGCCAAGATTCTGTTATGCCAATCACATCATAATTTTCTGTAAATACTAGCTCCTATAAATCTGAAAATTTATTGTGTATGCTACGAGCGTTTGCATAGAAAACCTTTAAATTTTGTATTTTAGAACTCACGGAACGCTCTTTAATAATATTTTTGGTTCTTGTCGGATCTACAGTTATGTTCATGGCTGTCTTCGGTCCTTATCGCTGGTGGTCCTCGGTTGCCTCTGTTTTTTTCTTGGCGTTGGATGATTTATGTCACTGCTGCTTCTTCTCGGGAGAAGTGTGTGTGTGTGTGTGTGTGTGTGTGTGTGTGTGTGTGTGTGTGTGTGTGTGTGTGTGTGTGTGTGTGTGTGTGTGTGTGTGTGTGTGTGTGTGTGTGTGTGTGTGTGTGTGTGTGTGTGTGTGTGTGTGTGTGTGTGTGTGTGTGTGTGTGTGTGTGTGTGTGTGTGTGTGTGTGTGTGTGTGTGTGTGTGTGTGTGTGTGTGTGTGTGTGTGTGTGTGTGTGTGTGTGTGTGTGTGTGTGTGTGTGTGTGTGTGTGTGTGTGTGTGTGTGTGTGTGTGTGTGTGTGTGTGTGTGTGTGTGTGTGTGTGTGTGTGTGTGGTGTGTGTGTGTGTGTGTGTGTGTGTGTGTGTGTGTGTGTGTGTGTGTGTGTGTGTGTGTGTGTGTGTGTGTGTGTGTGTGTGTGTGTGTGTGTGTGTGTGTGTGTGTGTGTGTGTGTGTGTGTTTTGTGTGTGTGTGTGTGTTTACGGATGTCTTTTCCTTTGGCCTGCTGCGTGTTATTTTTTTTTTTGTGTGTGTCGTGTGTTGTCTGATGTGTGTTTTTTGTGTGTGTGTGGTGTTTAGTTTGTTCCCTAGATTTCCATTAAGCTTAAAATTACACCCCCTATACCTCCTTTCAAGATAAATTTGTACATATTTCGGTAGAAAAATACAGGCTCGCTATCGCTCGCCAGGAAAAAATCGACACGTAAATGGCACGAAGGGTCTTAAAATTGACAGAAATGGGGCGAAGGTTATTCAAATTGCCAAACTAATGGGGCGAACGTTTTAAAATCTCAAAAGCAATGGGGCTAAACATGAGGGAAAACGGGGTCCAGAAAAAAATTCCTCCAGTGAAAATCTCCCCTTAAGCAAGAACTCATATTGCTAACATAACTCAAGTCTTCTAGCTTTTCTTTAAAAAACAAATCCTGCTGTTATTAATATTGCCTAACTCTGGTGTGTGTGTTTGTTTCCCTTCGATTTGTCTTAACCATCTGTATAATGGTCCTTTTTTTTTTTTTTTTTTTTTTTTTTTTTTTTTTTTTAATTCGTGCCTCTATTTAGTAATCCGTAACTCATCTAGTATGTTTGTTTACTCGCTTACGGTTTGTTTGCCTTATTTAACCACGATCTCATTTTGTAATTATGATTCCAATAATATATTTTGTGTATATTAATGGCGGATCCATCCCCTACATCCCGATTCCGCTACATTCCGTTTTAGACAATCTAGAGGTGTAAAAGCCACCGCAGTCGATAGCTGTTATCCAGTAGGTTCATTTTGGCTCTGCGAACAACTTCGGTCTTAGTGTTTAATGGCTCGCTATCGCTCGCCAGGAAGAAATCGACACCTGAATGGAAATAAACGGCATAAAACAGTTGGCTGAATGGGTCCGAATGGTACAAGCCAGGGAGAGAGAGAAAAAGAGAGAAAGATGAAAAAAAGCTGGTGACCCCCCTTAAGGGGAGGTTTTTAGTTTGGTCCCTAGATATCCTTCAAGCTTAAGATTACACCCCCTACAGCCACACCACATTGCTCTAGTACTTCCTCATTTGTGTATATTCATCTACATCCACACCACATTGCTCTAGTACTTCCTCATTTGTGTATATTCATCTACATCCACACCACATTGCTCTAGTACTTCCTCATTTGTGTATATTCATCTACAGCCACACCCACATTGCTCTAGTACTTCCTCATTTGTGTATATTCATCTACAGCCACACCCACATTGCTCTAGTACTTCCTCATTTGTGTATATTCATCTACAGCCACACCCACATTGCTCTAGTACTTCCTCATTTGTGTATATTTATCTACAGCCACACCCACATTGCTCTAGTACTTCCTCATTTGTGTATATTCATCTACAGCCACACCACATTGCTCTAGTACTTCCTCATTTGTGTATATTCATCTACAGCCACACCACATTGCTCTAGTACTTCCTCATTTGTCTGTCATGTTGTGTATATTCATTCAGTCTACTTTTCAAAGTTTATTTTTATCAATTTATTTTGTGTTTGTGAGTGTTTTTGTGTTTGTGAGTGTTTTTGTGTTTGTGAGTGTTTTTGTGTTTGTGAATGTTTTTGTGTTTGTGAGTGTTTTTGTGTTTGTGAGTGTTTTTTCACTCTATTAGGATATTTTTGATCGCATTAACCCATGCAATATCAGTGACAGCCTTTTCATTATATTCTGGCAACTATTAGGCGATTTTAATCAGTTTAAGAAGGCCCACCAGTAATTAACAAACTGCTACCTACCTCAATTAACCCTTTCACTACCACAGATCCTGCTTAAGCTGCACACAATGGTTTGAATAGAGCTAGAATTAAATATACGAAACCTCGCCGGCACAGAAGGGGTTAACTCTTTCAGTACACCACGACGCACTATTCTATTTTATCCTGGCTTTTAGGTTTCGGGTGGATGGGACTACTCAGCCTTGGTCGGCAACCCCTCTAGGGGAGACAACTATAAAAATCTGGGTGGATGGGAGTCATTAGCCTTGGTCGGCAACCTGTCTAGGGGAATAAACCTTATACAAATCTGTACTGTTTACCTAAGGATGAAGTAGGTTGTTGGATGGACTAGCCGCACACCACTGTAGAAATATAGTGCTAAAAAGATATATAGAGGGCCTCGGAGTCGGACGGACCCTAAGTTGAGAGGTCGATCCTGTAAGTCCTTCAGTAAACTGGCATGGGATGTCCTCACAGGGTATGGGTCCGCTTTGGGGCATTTTGTGTATGGCCACCCTCATAAAGGGGAGTAAGGCATCCGGCAATAGATAGATAGATTTTAGGTTAAGGAAGGGTCTGTAGCGTTCAAAGGATTTATTGAGGTCGATTGTATCCCTTTGAATGCTAGAGATATTTCCTATGCTTTATAAAATCGCCTAATGATAAAATCAAAATGCGAGTTAGCGTCTTGAGTATTCAATTGGTTAAGGGGAGATCTCCACTCGAGGGATTTTTTTCTTGACCCCTTTCTCCCTCATGTTTAGCCCCATTGCTTTTGATATTATAAAACGTTTTCCCCATTAGTTTAGCGATTTTAAGAACTTTCACCCCATATTATGATCTTTCGTGCCATTCAGGTGTCAATTTTATCCTGGCGAGCGATAGCGAGCCTGTAATTTAAGAGGAACCGGCCTTCGGCCGGGAAATTTTTCTACCGAAAATGTACAAATTTATCTTCAAAGGGACTCAAGGGGGTGTAATTTTAAGCTTGATGGAGGAGTAGGGAACCAACTAAAAACCTCCCCTTAAACGTTGGGTACCGGTACTGCTTCCTATTTTTGTTTATCTCCAGCAACGTATTAAGGGGATATGGTTGGTGTTTCTGATCCCCCTTCTCCCCCATATTTAGCTCCATTAGTTTTCAGATTTTAATACGCTTGACCCACTAGTTTGGCGATTTTAAGACATTTCATCCCATTTCTATGTCAATATTAAGACCTTTCTTGCAATTTAGGTGTCGAGTTTTGTCCTGGCGAGCGATAGCGAGTTTGTTATATAGTAGTAATAGGCCTCTGGCCGGGACATAGTAGTAATAGGCCTCTGGCCGGGACATTTTTCAATCGAAAAATTTACAATTTTATCTTCAAGCGTGGTCTTGGGGTGTTGTATAGCTTGATTGAGGTAACTTAAAACATAAACAAATAATGAATAAATAAGCAAATAGAATATTATAGTCTATTTCCAGCTGAGGGTAAATTGTCATGTTTCTATCTTTGTTACTCCGCTATAAGGTAGATTTTGTAGCGAAAGATTATGGTTATTCTGAAAACTTGGCATTAATACGACACACAGCCATTGTAGTTTCATATATTTCCATTAAGTATCGAGAAATCAGCTAATAAGAGATTCAATTTAAGATCAGCTGGACAAAAATAGAGTATTAGTAGATATAGTTTTCTCCCCTTTGACATTAAAGTTCCTTTCTGTAACGTAAATAAAGTCGTCTAATGGTAGCCAGAATATATTTGAACTAACGCCCTTTTTGTACCGTTCTAACTTTCACTGAATGATTATATTCTACCAAGAAATTTTCTGGGAATCATTAGAGTGATGTATAACATAATGTATGTACCATCTGACTCTCACAGGCCACTTGGAAATATAATAAAATATCGATTATTTATCAGAATAAAAAGAAAATGCCGTAAATTACTGAAAGTATATATATATATATATATATATATATATATATATATATATATACAGGTATATATATATTATTGTCCCTGTCGTACGCCGTAACATATGACATACTTTATTATCCAGCCTCAGTTCCCTACGACACAATAAGTTAGCACAACGTATTCTATCTTATCTATCTATCTATCTATCTATCTATCTATCTATCTATTTATTGCCGGACGCCTTACTCCCCTTAATGGGGGTGGTTAAACACCAAACGTATTACATCATATAATAGAGTACAGGTAACAAGACAGTTTTGTGGAGTGTAGATATCGTCCTAAATAACTTAATATGCTAATATAACAATTATGTAGAGCCTCGTTGTACTAAGATGGTTAAGGGAGCCCACCTCGCTTGTTTTATCTTTATCTCACTCTCTCTCTTTGGCTTGTACCTATTCGGCCCCATTCAGCCTACTGTTTTAAGACGACAATATTTTCCTGGCGAGCGGTAGTGAGCCAGCATATATATATTTTTGTTTTGACAGCAAGCTAAATTTGTAAATTTTTCGACAGAAAAATGTCTCCGGCAAAGCCGGATTTCTCCATACAATGCTGGCTCGCTATCGCTCGCCAGGAAGACATCGACACCTGGATGGGGATAAACGTCTTAAAACAGTTGGCTGAATGGGGCCGAATGGATACAAGCCAGGGAAAGAGAAAAGAAGAGAAAGATAAAACAAAACTGTTGACCCCCCCCCCCCCCTTGACGAGAACTGTGTGAAAGTTGCTCTCACAAGGTCACCTCCGTCATAGGGACCATATTATTTTGTGCTGGGCTGTCTGCAAGTATATTGTATCGGCGACTTTCGATTTTCAATATTCCTCTGGCAACATTTATGGGGTCCTTTTTATTGGTATCGGGAACTAGAGTGAACTTTCACTAATTTACGCGACATAATTCATTCAATAGATAACCTCATAAACTGCCAGGCGAGTGTTGACGATAATAGTTGAGTCAAAAAGCGTTTGTGTGACTTATACACGAAAACTTTCTTCGGTGATATTTGAGTACCAGGTCTTTGATACCAAGACTTTGTAAATACTTTCCACCGATATTGTCAACATTCAACATTACTGAATGACCATCGGCGGCTAAATTCTTCTAAATATATCATTATAAATAAAAACATTGTGGATAAATATATAACAATTTAGTGTGCCCGTTTCTCTGGTGTGAATGAGTGTTGCCTGCTGTTGTGTGGGATAACTGGACACTCCCCAACCTTGGCTCTCATTAAGGGCAGGTGTTTAGTTTGTTCCCTAGACCTCCATCAAACTTACAATTACACCCCCTGGACCTCCTTTCAAGATAAATGTGTAAATTTTTCGGTAGACAAATTTCCCGGCCGAAGGCCGGTTCCTCATAAATTACAGGCTCGCTATCGCTCGCCAGGAAAAAATAGACACCTAAATAGCACGAAAGTTCTTAAAATTGACATAAATGGGGCGAAAGTTCTTAAATTAGCCAAACTAATGGGGGTGAACGTCATAAAATCTCAAAAGTAGTGGGGCTAAACATGAGGGAGAAATGGGCTCCGAAAAAATCCCTTGAGTGGAATTCTCCCCTGCTTAACAAGTATATATTTGATGTCTGCTTCGTAAAATAAATTATTTGATTATATGATGGAGCTCATAAAAAATATTACATTTAATGAGCTCAGCCTTGAATGTTATGTATAATACGGAAATATGTTATTGTAAAACTGTAAGGCTAATAAAGGACTGAATTTGAATTTGTGTTTACTGTGATGCTCCTCAATGTTACCTAAACCTCTTGACTCAGTCGGATGATGATGATAGCATTTTAACCTACTTTCTCCGGCCTTGGTTTACATGAGTCTCTTAACAGTCGGAGGATAATTGATCTGATTACCGTACCTTACTATACTGAAATATATTGTGTATGCTAAATAAATTAGTCCAGTGTAATATTTTTTATATATATATATATATATATATATATATATATATATATATATATATATATATATATATATATACAGTATATATATATGATATATATATATACAGTATATATATATATATACAGTATATACAGTATATATTAACCACCTATTTGACACATGTAGTAGTAGTAGTCATAGTTGTAGTAGTAGTTCCCAAGGCTGCCTTGGGACTGAACAGCCCCGAGCTAGTAATGAAGGCCATGGCCTAGACCGCGTTTTCCCACAAGGTTCTCAAGGAATCGATGTTGTGTTGTTGGTTGTGTGCAATGCAATCTTTCGTAATGTATTTGATGACGTGCGTGTTGTGTTAGGGGATCCCACCTCGCTTTTTTTCTCTTTCTCTTCCTCTCTCTTTGGCTTGTATCCATTCGGCCCCATTCAGCCTACTGTTTTAAGACGTTTACCCCCATCCAGGCGTCAATGTTTTCCTGGCGAGCTGTAGCGAGCCAGCATATATATATTTTTGTTTTGACAGCAAGCTAAATTTGTAAATCTTTTAATAGAACAATTTCTCGAAGCAGGATTTGTCCATACAATGCTGGCTCGCTATCGCTCGCCAGGAAGAAATCGACACCTGGATGGGGATAAACGTCTTAAAACAGTTGGCTGAATGGGGCCGAATGGATACAAGCCAGGGAAAGAGAGAAAAGGAGAGAAAGATAAAACAAAAAGCCGGTGACCCCCCTTAAAACCTTGACGGGTGTCCTAGACGGATTCATCCAGCCTCTTCTGATAACTTAGAAGGGCTGGATGGTGCCCATATATGTTGTAGAGTGATGTGCTAGACCAGTAGAACTCCCAGTATCAAGCCAATTTCTCTCTCTCTCTCTCTCTCTCTCTCTCTCTCTCTCTCTCTCTCTCTCTCTCTTCTCTCTCTCTCTCTCTCTATCTATCTCTCTCTCTCTCTCTCTCTCTCTCTCTCTCTCTCTCTCTCTCTCTCTCTCTCTCTCTCTCTCTATAAGGTACCTTTTTTATATAAATACGTCTATTTAACTGTATACCTCCTTAAGACTGTACTGACCTGACACATGGAGACCAGGTTGAGGTTGTAGAGTACTGGTAGGGTAACGTGGTAGACCAGTAGGCCCCCCAGTACCATGCCCAACATGGCGCAGCTGAACTGGGTGCCGTAAAAGTATGACTCAGAGGCGAAACCTGGGGGAAAAGAGCAAGTTATATATTATTAGCTAGTTATGTTTTGGGGTGAGTGTATTGATAGCAGAGCACATGAGGAATTTGGAAGGAATATAAGTGTAAAATGGAGGGAGTTTAAGAAACTGTTCTGGAAAGAGGTTAAGATAGTTAGGGAGGGTAGCATATGACAAAGTTGATGGAGTAGGTATGTGGAAAGAACAGAGAATATATGGAATAGATGGAAAGTTGCTGAAAGCAGTGAAGAGCATGTATGAGGGTGCAAAGGCGTCAGTACATGAGGAGAATGAGCAGAGTGAGTTCTCTGATCTGAATGTTGGGTTAAAGCAAGGGTGTGTGATGTCCCCATGGTTGTTCAATATATGTATATGGATGGAGTCATAAAAGAAATATAAGGAAGAGCAGAGGATGTTGGTGTACCACTGATAAGGGAGGGAAACAAGTGGAAGTTGCCTGTACTGCTGTTTGCCGATGATACAGTTCTGATGAGCGATAATGAATGGGAGTTGCAGGGTCTGGTAAATATGTTTGGAGCAGTGTGAAAAACGGAATCTGAGAGTAAATGTGGGGAAGAGCAAGGTTATGGTCTTTGAAAGGGGTGCAGCCACAGAGTGTGAGGTACAAAGTACAAAGGAGTACAAAGGAGTACAAGGGAAATCAAGCAACAACAGATCTAGTGACCCTTCTAGGCTGCTTGTCCTCCAAAACACTGAGGATCAAGTGTCCAAACAGTGGTTTAGAGTGGGTAATGGAACATTGGAAAGGGAACTACTGCCCTGGAACTAATGTCCGTGGCAGGATTAGGAAGTTAGTAGGGGACAGAGGGGTTAGTAACTGAGGGGGGGGGGAATAAAATAAAGTTATTCATTTACAAACGCAGTCAGTCGCGGGTTTGATGCGAGATATTTGTCTAGGCGAAGTTTAAATGAATCAAACGTGTGTGATGCGGCAGTCTATAAAGTCTCGGGGAAGCCCATTCCATAAGTTGACCACGCGAGTTTACCAATAATTTTGCCAACCATTTCCCCGCGTTGTAATTAGATGGGTCGATAGTGAAGTACTTACTACAGTTCATATTGTCTATGCCTTTGATTGTTTTGGACACTTGTATTAAGTCGACTCTTAATCTGCGCTGCGTTAAAGGAAATAGATTTGATTCTCTAAGACGCTCCTCGTATGGTTTGTTCTTTCGGCTAGGTCTCATTTTGGGTAACTCTACGTTGAACTCGTTCTAGGATGTCTATATCTTGTTGGTAATAAGGGCACCAGGATTGAACGACAGTATTCCAGAAGAGGGCGGACTAAGGAATTGTAAAGGGTGGTTAGGATAACGTCTTTGGATTTATGCTCAAATGATTTGCCTATAAAGCCAATTATTTTTGTTTGCAGTCTTAACAACTTCTGAACATTGTTGGCTTGGTTTTAGGTTACTCGATATTGTTACTCCCAGATCGGTTTCTCTTTTTACATTCTTAAGCTGAGTGCCATTCATTAAATAGTTTGCTTTCTCATTTTGGTATCCGATATGTAGTACTTTACATTTATCCGCATTGAAACTCATTTGCCAAATTGGGCCCCAACATGAACAACTTATCTAGATGTGTGTTGCATATCGTCAACTTGTTCTTTTGGAGGCGTCCGCTATTTACAATTTTTGTATCGTCAGCAAATTTGAGATTGTACAGGTGAGACCCTCATCTATGTCGTTGATGTAAATTAGAAAGATAATTGGTCCTAGTACCGATCCCTGGGGTACCCCACTACTTACATTGGTCCATTTAGATGCCTTACCGTTTATGACTACTCTTTGCTTTCTGTCGCTGAGCCAATTTTCTATCCATTTCAACACACCGTCTTGTATTCCATGCGCTTTTAGTTTTAGCAGTAAACGTTTGTGGGGAACTTTGTCAAAGGCCTTTTGAAAATCAAGGTATATAATATCTACAGCTTTACTCTCATCGTAGAGGTTGAGGATATCGTGGAAGAAGTCTAAGAGGTTTGTTAAACAGGAACGTTTTTTTACGAAAGCCGTGTTGAGTATCTTTAAGTAAGTTATTTGCCTCTAAGTGATTTACGAGTCTGTCTCTTATGACCGTTTCTAGCATTTTACATACAATTGAGGTTAAGCTAATTGGACGATAGTTACTGGGTAGGGATTTGCTGCCTTTTTTTTTAATATCGGTGTTACGTTGGCTAGCTTCCACTGATCAGGCATAGTCCCAGACTGCAAGGATTCATTGAATAGCAATGTCAGTGGTTTGGAGAGCTCATCCTTAGCTTCCTTTAGAACTCTAGGCGAGATTGTATCAGGTCCAGGCGTTTTATTTACCTTGAGTTTATCTAAACAATTCAATACTTCTCTCTCTGTAACGGTGATATTGCTTAGAACATCTGAATTATCAATCTGAATCGGCGATGGTGTAGGGATATCACTGAGGTCTTCGGTTGTAAAAACTGATGCAAATAAGGTATTGAGGGCATTACTCATTTGTACTTCGTCTTTGGTGTATTCTCCATTTTCATCGACTAACGGTCCAACAGTTGAAGTAACTACTTTTTTCTTTCTGATATAACTATAGAATTCTTTCGGGTTTGTTTTACTTTGATTCGCAACATGTAACTCCAGGGTCTTTTTACTTTGCTTAATTAACTTTTTGGCTTTGCGTCGTAGCTCTACAAATTTCACCCGTTCTTCGTCATTTTGTGAGGATTTTAATCTATCATTAGCAAATTTTTTAGCAAGCAGACAGTCTGAAATATCTTTATTCCACCATTTGGGCTTATCATTATGGCCTGGATGCCGTATTTTCGATGGTATGCAGTCTTGCACTGCCTTAAGGTAAGTGGTTGTGAAACACTCCCAAGATGTATTTATGTCGTTATTGTTAGTCAGAAAGCTCCAGTCAGTTTCTTTAAGCTTTGATTTAAGTTTATGAAAATTTGCTTTCTTGAAATTAGGGACTTTCTCAATGCTGCTATTTGTTACTAGTAAACTTTAAAGTGAAAGTTATCGTACGATGGTCGCTGTTACTGAATTCATCACCAACATTCAAATTCTCTATTAATTCTTCTTTTGTTGCGAGTACAAGGTCAAGCACATTATTACCACGGGTCGGAGATTGTACAAATTGAAAAAGTGAACTCTCTTGCAAGTTAGCATAGAGGTCGTGTCCAGAGTGTGAAGTAAGAATATCGCCCCATTTAGTCACGGGTAAGTTGAAATCGCCAAGAATTACGGTATCTTGTATGTTAGTTATTTCTGCAATTTGTTCATAAATTTCACTGTCAGTTTGCACTGACTGAGATGGGGGTCTGTATAATAAAGCTAGTGTTATTTTAGTTCCTCGTTTATTATTTAATAGTACGTAAGATATGTCTATATTCGAAATTTGAGGTTTTGACATCAAGACGGGATTAAGACTTTCCTTTATAAAAAACAGAACTCCTCCTCCATTTCTATTGATCCGACTTTTCTCAAACATTGTATAACCAGGAAGCGTATATTCGTCTAAAAAGTCTCTGTCTTCCGTATTTAACCAAGATTCTGTAATGCCGATTATATCATAATGTTCTGTAAACACGATTTCCTCTAGATCTGAAAATTTATTGCGTATGCTACGAGCATTTACATAAAACACCTTAAGAGTATTAGAGTTGGATGTTACTGATTGTGCATTGTCTGAATTTTCAGTTCGTATTTGACTTACACTACCCTGTCTGGGGTCTGGTTGACCCCGTTTTTTGAACGGAAATCCTTGACTGCATCGTTCAGCAGACGACCAAGACGTGCAGCTCCTACTTCATTGAGATGTACACCATCTCCTGAAAACAAAGATTTATCATAGTAAAAATGATCCCACGTGTCGACAAAGCCGATGTCCTCCTCCCTGCAGAGTTTGGCTAGTCGGCGATTTGTACTGGTAGCTATGTTGTAGAATCGGTTTTCTACATCAATCCGGGGAACAATTCCTGAAATTAAGATTCTATTAGATTTTTCCTTGAAGGACCTGATCAGCCGCCGGTACTTGCAAAGTAGTTCCTCTGACCGCGTCCGTTGGACATCGTTAGATCCAACGTGGATGACGTACGTAGTGCTTGCGGGGGCGAGCCTGGAAACCTCTTCCACAGCCGCAACAATGTCGTCCACGCCGCCACCTGGGATACAGAATCGCTTTCTGGTCCTGGGTGCCCTGGCGCAGAACTCGGTTAGTTGGCCACGGACCATGGAGTCGCCCACAAGCCGAACTTCTTCCGTTTCCTCTTCCTCGTCAATAGCCAGAATTTTGAAGCGGTTTTGGCATGTTGTCGGGATGACCTTCCTGGTACTGGTACTGGGATGCACATTGTTTCTCACTAACTGAAAATTGTCCTGGGGGGAGTGAGAGTAGAGTTTTCTGCAACATCTAAGGTAGCTGCTGGTGTGGGTACCGGTACCGGTACTGTATGCACTGGAATGGCGGTTGACATCGTAGTGGTTTCTTGGGCCGAGGGCACTCCTACGTTGAGTGTGGCAAATTCTTGAAGGGATTCAAGCTTCGTAGTCAGGGCATCGATCTTGCGGTGAGCTGCATTCAATTCATCCGCAATCTTCTCTCGGAGCTGGCAAAATCTACAAATTTGGACATCAGTATCAACAAACATGGTAGGGCCAAATTTACCGGAACAACTCGTGCAGGTTCGTTGCGGCGCCATGACGATATAATCACAATATGCCTGAAAATCACACAAATTTATGTTAGCAAAATGGTACAATTAAAGCCTGAAAATCACAAAAAATGTATGTTAGCAATGTGATACAATTAATTCCTGAAAATCACACAAAATTTTGTTAGCAATATGATAAAATTAATATGCCTGTAAATCACAAAAAATGTTAGGAATAGAACACAATTTATGCCTGAAAATAAACAAAAATTTATGTTAGCAGTATGACACAATTAAAGCCTGAAAATCACAAATGGACTAGGTTGAGGATATCGTGGAAGAAGTCTAAGAGGTTTGTTAAACAGGAACGTTTTTTACGAAAGCCGTGTTGAGTATCTTTAAGTATGTTATTTTCCTCTAAGTGATTTACGAGTCTGTCTCTTATGACCGTTTCTAGCATTTTACATACAACTGAGGTTAAGCTAATTGGACGATAGTTACTGGTAGGGATTTGCTGCCTTTTTTGAATATCGGTGTTACGTTGGCTATCTTCCACTGATCAGGCATAGTTCCAGACTGCAAGGATTTATTGAATAGTAATGTCAGTGGTTTGGAGAGCTCATCCTTAGCTTCCTTTAGAACTCTAGGCGAGATTGTATCAGGTCCAGGCGTTTTATTTACCTTGAGTTTATCTATACAATTCAATACTTCTCTCTCTGTAACGGTGATATTGCTTAGAACATCTGAATTATCAATCTGAATCGGCGATGGTGTAGGGATATCACTGAGGTCTTCTGTTGTAAAAACTGATGCAAAGAAGGAATTGAGGGCATTACTCATTTGTACTTCGTCTTTGGCGTATTCTCCATTTTCATCGACTAACGGTCCAACAGTTGAAGTAACTACTTTTTTCTTTCTGATATAACTATAGAATTGTTTCGGGTTTGTTTTACTTCGATTCGCAATATGTAACTCTAGGGTAGGAGGGACTCTAGGAGGAGGGACTATGAAGGAATATTAAAGGAGGCTATTTAAAGTAAAGAAGGAGGGACTATGAAGGAATATTAAAGGAGGCTATTTAAGTAAAGAAGGAGACTATGAAGGAATATTAAAGGAGGCTATTTAAAGTAAAGAAGGAGGGACTATGAAGGAATATTAAAGGAGGCTATTTAAAGTAAAGAAGGAGGGACTATGAAGGAATATTAAAGGAGGCTATTTAAAGTAAAGGAGGAGGGACTATGAAGGAATATTAAAGGAGGCTATTTAAAGTAAAGGAGGAGGGACTATGAAGGAATATTAAAGGATGCTTTTAAAGTAAAGGAGGAGGGACTATGAAGGAATATTAAAGGAGGCTATTTAAAGTAAAGGAGGAGGGACTATGAAGGAATATTAAAGGCTATTTAAAGTAAAGGAGGAGGGACTATGAAGGAATATTAAATGAGGCTATTTAAAGTAAAGGAGAAGGACTATGAGAAGACATTGAGGCGGGGAACTGTTGAAAGTATTGGTGATGTTTGAGAGAGAGAGAGAGAGAGAGAGAGATGAGAGAGTAAAAAAGGAGGACTATGAAGAGAGACATTGAGGCGGAGAGTGTTGAAAGTAGTGATGTGAGAGAGAGTGTGAGAGTGTATGTGTGAGAAATTGCGTAAGAAAAATAGGTGGATGTGATAGAGTGAGAGAGTATGTTTGTGTGTGTGTGTGAGAGAGAGGGAGAAGGGGAAAAGTAAAGTGTGATAGAGAGTATGTGTGCGAGAGAAAGAGTGTATGTGAGAAATAGGGTGTGTGTGGAGTGAGAGAGAGAAAGGTGTGTGTGAATGAGTGTGTGTGTGTGACTTAGAGCTCATAAATATGCAAAAATATGGTAAAATTGGTATGTAATGAGGTCCATATTATATCAAGAGGAAATAAATCACTAACTCCCCCCCTCTCTCTCTCTCTCTCTCTCTCTCTCTCTCTCTCTCTCTCTCTTCTCTCTCCTCTCTCTCTCTGTCTCATACAACAAACATACTCTACCTGTCTATCTATCTATATATTTATCTTTCGATCAGACACATACACACACATTAAGTTACAAGGAATGGTAGTATCTCAAAGATTGCCGTATAATCCAGGGAGGTACAGGAGAGAGAGCGAGAGAGATAGTGAGAGAGTGAGGGAAGTAGAAAGAACGCTAGGGTATTGGGGAGAGAGAGAGAGAGTGAGAGAGTGAGGGAAGTAGAGAGAACGCTAGGGTATTGGGAGAAAGAGAGAGAAAGTGAGGGAAGTAGAGAGAACGCTAGGGTATTGGGGAGAGAGAGAGAGTGAGAGAGTGAGGGAAGTAGAGAGAACGCTAGGGTATTGGAGAGAGAGAGAGAGAGTGAGGGAAGTAGAGAGAACGCTAGGGTATTGGGGAGAGAGAGAGAGGAGAGAGGAAGTAGAGAGAACGCTAGGATATTGGAAGAGAGAGCGAGAGAGAGTGAGGAATTAGAGAAAACGCTAGGGTATTGGGGAGAGCGAGAGAGAGAGTGAGGGAAGTAGAGAGAACGCTAGGGTATTGGTGAGAGAGAGAGAGTGAGGGAAGTAGAGAGAACGCTAGGGTATTGGGGAGAGACTGAGGGAAGTAGAGACAACGCTAGGGTATTGGGGGGAGGGAGAGAGAGAGTGAGGGAAGTATAGAGAACGCTAGGAATGGGGAGAGAGAGAGAGAGTGAGGGAAGTAGAGAGAACGCTAGGGTATTGGGGAGAGAGAGAGAGTGAGGGAAGTAGAGAGAACGCTAGGGTATTGGGAGAGAGAGAGAGAGAGAGAGTGAGGAAGTAGAAGAACGCTAGGGTATTGGGGGAGAGTGAGGGAAGTAGAGAGAACGCTAGGGTATTGGGGAGAGAGAGAGAGAGAGAGAGTGGGGGAAGTAGA
>CM064523.1:25013978-25128644 GCA_032716605.1 Paralithodes platypus | reverse complement strand
GAGGAGAACAATGTGGGGAGAAATGTTACAAAGGGACCAGGAAGGAAAGGAAGAGGAGGAAGGTTAAGCAAATAGATAGATAGTTAGGTAGATAAATGAATAAATAGATATTGTACAGCCAGGTTGCGAAGTATATGGGCTATAATAAAGCATTTCAGTAATGAATAGGAATGAATGGAGAATGCTAGTGAATAAATTAGTATATACGCAATCGTTTAGGAGAGGTTGGGAGGCGCCAGTTGGACTAGATAATAGTCTATCAAGCGCCTGGCCAGGGGAGCCGGTAGAAATTAAGGGTACGCATGGATGTATGGTGAGCGGGTTTGTAATGGTAGAGCTTCGCTGCATGTGTGCCTGCAGAAATCGGAGCCTCTCCGGGAGGTCTGGGACCTGGGAATCTTGCTGGAGATCCCAAATGGGCCTGAGTCTCTGAGCATTTCATCTGGACAATCTAGATGTGTCTGATTGTGTGCTTTGTTTTTGTGTTGTGTTGTCCCTGTTCGGGTTCTATCTCGAATTGGCCACCCCCATAACAAAAAAATGGAGTATGTGCCAGAGTATATGTATGTATGCATGTATTATATTTTTTGCGCGGAACGGATTTAAACGGGTGTACACACGGGCTCTGCCTTGCTTTATGCGAGCTTCAAGATAACCAGGATCCTCAAGGTTGGTCAATCATGCACTAGACACCTTCAGGGACCTCCACCGACACAGGGGTATGCCCACCACACTTCAGGTGGACTTCAGCTACACACATGGTGGTCCACGATGCTTAACCTTTTCCCTGCGGGAGACGTTCCGGAACACATAGGCAATTTACAGCAATTTCCAGGCTTTAAAAGCCTGTAAAAGCTGTAGAAATAGAGTGTCAGTGGGCGGGGAAGTCGAGGGGCCCACCTCCGACTGTCAGCACGGCCAGCCACGCACTGAGGGAAACTGTGGTCTCAGACCGCGGTCTCAGCAGCATTGCCAAGCCGCTACATTGCTAATAATTAGCGAGTTTTCCCGAATGTCTATGGCAGCGCTGCAGGTAAACCCCGCAAGTTAGGAAGCTCGTTCTAGTGTCATTTTGAGGCTATTTTCGTATAGTTTTCGGCAGAATAAATTTAATTTCATGCAGATACTTGATTAATCATTCAGGAGTGCCTGAATATGCGCTAAATAGCACAAATATGACCACAGCCAGAGGGTTAAAGGGGACTTCAGCAACACACGTGGTCCGCCACACTCCAGGCAGTGCAGTACTTCAGGGGGATCGACGGGGCAGACTCGCCTACAGCAGATTCAGCCTTCGACTCCCTCAGTGTTCTAGGCAATTCGGCCTTCCACTTCACTGAGCTGATTAAAGTAGTCGTCAGCTCCGTAAATCAGCATCTGCAGATCTTACAGTTCTCCAACCTCAGAGAACATGTCTGTATCTCCCTCTTCGGGTTGACGGGGATAGGCGAGGGTTTGCTCAGTGTCAGGTTCGAAATCGGTGAAGGGGGATGGCTGCAGTGTGAACAGGTGCGTGGGGGTAGGGGTCAGTAAGCTTGTGGGGAGCTCAGAGAGGGGACTTAGGGAGAACTAAGGGAGGGAGGTCATGGAGAGCTGAGGGAGGGGGCGCCCCTCATGGAGAGCGTATCGTATTCTATTTGCTGGGGGGGTGCTTTCAGTCCTTTTTATATGCCGGTCCAGTATCACGTCATGCTGGAGATGTTCCTGGCTGACCAATCAGGTCATGTGGCTATTGTTGGTACCCATCCTTTGATCATGAATCCGGGTTTCCCCGAGCAGGTAAAGTGGAAGGTCAGACAATTCAGCCTGGCCTATCACTTGTCTTGTTTCCTCTTTCTACCATTTCACCCCTTGGTTCGGTTTTTGTGGTAGGGGTGTGCGTTGGTCTTGGAGGGCACCAGGGCTTGTAATTGCAGGTACTAAGTGGTATGGGCTCTGGGGCAATGAGAGCTTCTTCTTGATATGATGGGGGCTAGGCCCAAGAGTAGTTAGTCAGAGTTTCCAATGGGGATCCTGGGGACGTGCACCATGACGTCTGGGTCCACAATATCTGGCCCGACGGGAGGGTCTGTGTGTGTGTGTGTGGGGGGGGGGGGGTTAATGGATTATGTCGGACTTGCACTGATATTAGTGTCGGGAATTCTGGGAGAGTTGTTGTATATTCAGGTTCTCACTATACAAGGAGAAACTGCAGTATTAAGATGAATCCCTTTATCTTGGCAATCTGCATTGCTTTACAATTGTTTTCTAATTAATGAATTTGGATGTACTTGCCTGAAACTACTATTATAGCTTCCACATGGTTGAACGCCTCGAATCCCATTAATCACATCCAGGTATTGTTCGTGCTACAGTACAGCCACGATTATTAGGCCCAGGGCATACTGAGACGCAGGCAACACAGGTGAAGCAGCACAGAGCAGGACAGAAATGTGCAGATAGTTGTTGTTGTTGCTGTTCCCCAAGCTGCCTGGCCAAACAGCCCCAAGGCCCTGAGCAAGGCCAAGTTCATAACCCTCCCTGCCGACCACAATAAAGCCTGGGTGACCGAAGCCACTCCATGGCTGGGAGCTGAGGAGGGTGCGGAAACGCCCGGGAAACCAAAGCCCCACACAGGGCCCTGTGCCCCTCAGCAATTATGAAGAGAAAGTTGAGGGGCAAAGGAAAAATGTGACGCTTTGGCTTCCAATCTTGGTAGATTGGGAGGTCAATCCACGGAAGAGACGCCGTCACTTGAGATCTAGAAAATATATAAGTAAAAGGAAAAGTCAGAGTAAGCTATGGGTATGGCAGAGATCGCTCAGTTCTCACTCTGAAAGACCAGCCCATCACCACATGTGCAGATAGTTATTCCAAATTGTTTAATGCATTTTGATGTGCACGGAGCCTTAATGCTTTCAATGTATATTTAAAGGTCTCTCAGACTGAATAGAATCTATTTGTAAATTTTCTACCAATATATTTGTATGCATTTCGGAGGTTATATTAATCAATTCGAGGACAAGGCGTTGGAATTAGTGTATGTGGGTGTAGGCTACCTACCTTAGTCTTACTTTAGCCTCATTTAACTTTAACATAAGTTATCCTCACTCAAATTTTACTAACGTAATTTAAAAGATTTCATAATTATATATGAAACAACTTGAGTTTGGATTTTATAACTTGTAGACTAAGGAACTTGAGTGACATTACCGGACAACGTTAAGTCCATTATTCGATTATATTCACCTAAATATCGGGAAGTTTATTTCACTTTAATCATCTTACATTTAAACCAACTCTCTCAAATATCAACAGACTGACCCTGGCTCGTACAAAGTTCAAATATAACCCTAGGGATGTTGCATGTAGGTAAAGAACCAACTTCAGATACCTTGCGTTTTGGGCATTATAATGTTATGTAATATTGGGCGTCATCAACTCCTCTTTCATGCATTAACCCTTCTTTAGCGGCGCGCATCATATGTCGAGTGAAAGAAATTTGGACTATGTGGCGGCTCACAACATAAGTCGTGTGGCATTTTCAGCACGTAATGTTGCTGAGAGAGAGAGACAAGTGGTGGCAGGAGAGTAGCGAACGTATGACTGCTCCAGACCACCGCGGTGGACCAACTGACATGAATCCCACCCTCCTCCACCCTCTCACACTCGCTACACAGTGAATTGTTTAGGGAAAGTACCGAATTACATGGTTTTTGCACTCGTGTTGCGCGATTGTTGCAAGAGAACTAGCGGTCATACAAGGATCGTTGGGGTGTCATTGGAAAGCTCTATTTATGCCCTTTCAGGGATAGATACTTGTTTTACGCTCTGGGTCTTATTTAGGCATGAAAATGATCACGTAAACAGCCCTATTTTGGGTAAAAACATCCCGCTGGTGGCTACATATTATTTACCACCTAGGCTGCTCGTTAGGTGTTAAGGGAGCCCACCGTCTGTTTTTTATCTCTCTCCCTCTCTCTCTGGGTTATATCCATTCGGCCCCATTTAGCCTACTGTTTTAAGAAGTTTACCCCCATCCAGGTGTCAATATTATCCTGGCGAGCGGTAGAGAGCCAGCATATATATATATATATATATATATATATATATATATATATATATATATATATATATATATATATATATATATATATATATATATATATATATATATATGTTCTTACAGCAAGCTAAATTTGTAAATTTTTCAATAGAAAAATGTCTCCGGTGAAGCCGGATTTCTCCATACAATGTTGCTCGCTATCGCTCGCCAGGAAGAAATCGACACCTGGATGGGGATAAACGTCTTAAAACAGTTGGCTGAATGGGGCCAAAGGGACACAAGCCAGAGAAAGAGAGAAAAGGAGAGTAAGACAAAAAAAAAGCAGTTGACCCCCCTTAACACTCATTTAGTTAACAATTTATACGTGATGGGCAACACCCTCCCAATATGTTTGACACTACTACATAATATGTTTGACACTACTACATAATATGGTTGACACTACTACATAATATGTTTGACACTACTACATAATATGGTTGACACTACTACATAATATGTTTGACACTACTAATATGTTGACACTACTACATAATATGTTTGACACTACTACATAATATGTTTGACACTACTACATAATATGGTTGACACTACTACATAATATGTTTGACACTACTACATAATATGTTTGACACTACTACATAATATGTTTGACACTACTACATAATATGTTTGACACTACTACATAATATGTTTGACACTACTACATAATATGTTTGACATACTACATAATATGTTTGACACTACATAATATGTTTGACACTACTACATAATATGTTTACTACATAATATGTTTGACACTACTACATAATATGGTTGACACTACTACATAATATGTTTGACACTACTACATAATATAAATCACCACAGCTGGAAACCTATTTGTTGGTAACCTCAACTGTCAGGAATTGGGTTTCAACTTTCACCTCCAGTGTCAGTGTCTGGAAATACAATTACTTAAGGTGACAGCGGTTATTATGGGGGTCTATTGATTTGTTATAATCATCTATTTTTTAGTTTCTTCCCTAGACCTCCATCAAGCTTAAAAAACATCCATTAGATCCCCCTACAAGATTAATTTGTACATTTTTCGGTAGAGAAATGTCATGGCCGAAGGCTGGTTCCTCAACTATTACAGGCTCGCTATCGCTCGCCAGGAAAAAATCGACACCTAAAAGGCACGAAAGGTGTAAATATTGACAAATAAATGAGGAGAAAGGTCTGAAAATCGACTAACTAATGGGGAAACATCTTAAAATCTCAAAACTAATATAAAATAAGCATGATGCAGAAAGGGGACCAGAAAAACGAGCCATCTCCCCTTAATCCACTGGACCACCGTTACCAAAAACCGTTGTACGTGTGTGTGTGTGTGTGGGTATAGAACAAGTATTTACAATCATATACAGTATACTGTATACATATTTGTTAACTATATTCAGAAACATGATCCTGCCAAGTTGTCGAAAGCATTAATTAGTTTATCCAGTTAAGGGGGGATGAGCGTATTTATTTGCTGACATATATATCTTTATAATTATATTTTGTTTAGTTTCCTCCCTAGACCTCCATCAAGCTTTACAAAATAAAAACAAGACCCTCCTTCAAGACATGTTTGTACATTTTCGATAGAAAAATTTCCCGGCCTTTGGCCGTTTCTCTTAAGTTACAGGCTCGCTATCGCTGGCCAGGAAAAAGTCGACCGGTATCGGAAACTAGACTGATGATGGATGAATTTAAGTGACCTAAATATTATATATGTTGACCACGTAAGCTGCCAGACCAGTGTTGAGGATAAATGTTGAGTGAAAAAGCGCTCGTGTGATACCGGCTTAAGTATTCGTACATTTGAATAATCACAATTGTTTTCAGTGTATACCTTCCTCCAGCTGTGATCATTTGCTGGATCATAATATATTCTGTAGAGATCATACCCCCGCCACGTTCATATACAGTATATATATTTAAAGGAGATGGGTCGCTTTTATGGACATACTTCTCAATGTTTTGCCTCATTAGTTTGAAGGTTTCATGACATTCGGCCCATTAGTTTGACGATTTTAAGACTGTTCACTCTATTTATTTGTCAATATTATGACTTTTCGTGTCATTTACTGTAGGTTTGCAAAATATTCCAGAAATGTTGCCAGAAAAAATGTTGATCATATAATGTTGACTATAAAAGCTTTCGTGTGATACCGGCTTTATTCACTGCCATCAGCATTAATCATACACGAGATGGAATATAAACAAAGAAATCCTAGCCAAACGAACAGCTCGCACACAGGAGGTAAAGAGAAAGTGGCGAAAAGGAATATATAAACTTACAAGATACAGAGTTAAGGGGGGTCACCGGCTTCTTTTTTATCTTTCTCTCCTTTTCTCTCTCTCCCTGGCTTGTATCCATTCGGCCCCATTCAGTCAACTGTTTTAAGACGTTTATCCCCATCCAGGTGTTGATTTCTTCCTGGCGAGCGATAGCGAGCCAGCATTGTATGGAGAAATCCGGCTTCGCCGGGGACATTTTTCTATCGAAAAATTTCCAAATTTAGCTTGCAGTCAAAACAAAATGTATATATGCTGGCTCGCTACCGCTCGCCAGGAAAATATTGACACCTGGATGGTGATAAACGTCTTAAAACAGTAGGCTGAATGGGGCCAAATGGATACAAGCCAAAGAGAGAGGGAGAGAAAGAGAACAAAAGCGAGGTGGGCTCCCTTAATGTGCGGGGATAGTGTGTATAGACAAGGATAGTCAATACAATGTCTTTGGTATAGAGCAGATAGAGGAAGGAATCAGAGCCAGAGCAGGGTTACCATACAAAATACCGATACAGAAGGTAATGAAGAGAAAACCCCAGGAAGACCATTAAAGACCATGGTACGGAGGGGAGAGAGGCACAGCTTGGGTTTTATATATATTTTACTAGTTACCTTGAGTGTTGATGGCGAAGGGAAGATACTGTTATCACTGGTATTTCAGTCTATCGGTTTGTGCACTAGCAGAATATCTTGAAACAAGAATTGGATTTTTTGTATGAAGTTTGGTCAGAATTGTCATTCTTTTACTCAACAAGTTAGCTCTAGAACTCTTTTCCTCAATCTGTTTTACCCTCATCGTATAACTTAAACTGTTTCAAGCTCCGTATATCTAGAAATGTTTGCTGGCTTTCTCTTGTGTGTGGGGGGGGGGGCATTCTTTACAGACAGTTTTGCCTTTTGTCGCCTTCATATACATAGGGACAAAAATATCAAACTTTGGGTGGCATAACGAGATGATTACATTCCCTGCACCTTGTATTGTAAACCTTATAAGGAAATAATCGGCTGCAAACAAAAAATACGCAGTGTAGGCTAAAGGGTACGCATCTACCATGGATGCACAAAGTCATTAGTCGTAATTCGTCCTTTCTCTCTTCTTTTCGTGTTTGTTTCATTTCTTATTGTGTTATCCATTTCACTTTTCCTATTTTTCCTTTCATTATTCTTCTATTTTAAATCAATCTTTCCTATCTTTCCTATCTGTCTTTCTTATCATCTCGCCTCTCTTTCCCTTCCAGTTCATGCAAGGAGACAAAAGAGTATGAAACTCCAGGAGTCATTAGGAAGTAATACCAGCTAATGACATGAGCTGTTCAGAAAATTGATATGGCATACAGATCTTTCACTTTATATTTACTTCATGCTGAGAATAAAATATGATTTTTGGCGTGAGTTTTCTTAAAAATAACTGGGCAATATGTGTTCGGTGTTCTCCATTCAAGAACAACCTATAACAGTTAGATGTAAACTATTGTGGAGTTAAAGATGGTGGAAATGTACTCTGAGGAAGGGAGTTTCAAAGAAATGTGGCTCGGGGTATAAATAAATATTGATAAGCAGAAGTTGTGCTGTGTGAAGGAGTGATTGTTTGTGTTATGGAAGCTATCAGATGTAATGGGAAGAGGTGGCACAATAGCAGACAGTTTTGTTCTAAGATGGGCTCATTTATTTGCTTGTTTACTTATCTCTCTATATTTTTTGAAGTTTCCTCCCTAGACCTCCATCAAGCTTAAACAAAAACACCCCCAAGATCCCCCTTCAAGATATATTTGTACATTTTTCGATATAGAAATTTCCCGGCCGATCCCTCTCAAAATTACAGGGTCGCTATCGGTCGCCAGGAAAAAAATCGACACCTAAATGGCACGAAAGGTCTTGATACCGGTAAAGAAATGAGACGAAAGGTATTAAAATCGACAAACCAATGGGGCGAATGTTTTAAAATCTCAAAACTAATGGGGTTGAACATGAGAGAGAAGGGGGACCTGAAAAACGGCCCATCTTCCCTTAAAACATTATCTCCTCCGACTTCGATGGCGGAGGAAATAATCGGAAGCAGGTTGAAACGGCCATACTCTACAGTCTACAACGGTTGTAACCAGAACGGCCATGATCAAAACGGCCATAAACAAACTCAACCACAAACCTCAACAGCCAGAGCTATCAGAAGAGACTGGACGACTCTGTCGGCGATGCCTGTCCAGGTTGTAACTCAGCACCCCATACTACTAAACACATCATACAAGACTGCATTCCACACAATCACTTACACCAACAACATAATCTACCTGTATTTATATGTATATTAACCCTTGCTGTACCGGTGCCGCCCTTTTAACTTTATTCTGGCTACTATAAGACACTTTCATGCAGCTTAAAAAGGGCCTCCAGCAATTAACAGGCTTCGAACAATCTCCTTGAACCGTTTTTACTACCACAGATCCGTCTTAAACTGCACAAATTCGTCTAAATATAGCTAAAATAAAAGTAAATAGAAGTCACCGGTACAGAAGGGGGTTAATACATATACAAATAAGTATACACCATGCATTCTAGCTCCCTCCTTTTGTTTACAGTTCTGTGTCTAGTTGTGGTAATTCCCTGTCGTGTATGGTGTGGGATGACTTCTTGTGTCACGTTAAGTTCTTCAGTGACCTTGGTGACCGAGGAGCTACCACTACACTCAAGCTATTGTGTGAGTTATACCATCTTTGCCTACTGCTTTAGTTGACTCATTGTTTCCTCTATATATCTATAGTCTATTAACTATATTATTTTATATATTTTTGTAAATTGTTCTAAATACCAATAACTTCCCAATTCGAACCCAGGATATCACATACAGAACAATTAGACCAGTTATCGTGACCTCTAACCTCCTGCTAGAGTAATTGAGCTGATATGTTTACCATTATAGTTTTATATGTGTATGCAAGAAACAAAAGGCAAAGATACCTGTAAGAAGTGTGTCCCCCAAAGTTGAAAGAGTGACAATGAGCCAAATTCAAGGTACGTTAGAGTCAAATTGTCTGGACGCATTTGAGCTTGAAACAGTTTAAGCCATAGGACGAGGAAAAGACAGATTGAGGGAGAGAGTTCCAAACATACTTGTTGAGTATAAGAAAGACTAAAAAAGTCTGTTCACATTTGGGTATAAGAGTTGGACAGAATGAGGTACACACTGAGAGAGCTCTGAAGTACACTGATTATTGTAATAGCGGTAGAAGAGTGAGAGAGATGCAACATTGTGACATGTAGAGAGAGATTGTAGGGAATTAGTAAGAGGAAGTGAGTTGATGAGACGAAATGCTTTAGACCAGGGGTTCTTAACCTGGGGTCCATGGACCCCCAAGCTTCAGGGGGTCCGTGAAGGGCCGCTAAAAATCTGTATTGGACGTGAAACGATCAGGTGTTTATACCGAATCGCTACAGCAGTGGTAACTGAGTGAGTCACTCAGTCGGACTCAGACCTACTGAAGCTCACAACTAGTGAAGGTGTGTTTGTGTAAACTATTGTAAAGTAACTTATAGAATTGTTTGCTTGTATTTTCGACATAGAATCCACCAGCAAATAAATTACACAACCGTCATAATTTAGTGATAACGGAATTTTCTTCAGTCTTGCTCGGGCGGTGATAGGGAGAGCACGCCATATTGGGTCTATAAGAGGCCCTCCTGGTCCCATATAAATATGATAACAGAATATATAAGCGGTATACACATGCATATCTATTGGATTTATAAATCATATATATATTTTTTTTATTTATACTTACCGCTAACTGTTTCACCCCAATGTCGCGGAAAAGCCTACCCAGCTATAGCTGCTCATCACAATATCATTCTACACTCCGCAATGTTGCATCTCTCTCACTCTACTATCGCTATTACAACAATCAGTGTTCTTCAGAGCTCCCTCAGTGCATATCCCCTTCCTAGCGAGTGCGAGGCACCCGCCTTTCATCACAGTCCCACTCTTATTCTGTCCAGCTCTCCAATGGCAAATTTTCTCAGTCTTTTTCTACTCAACAAGTGAACTCTGGAACTCTCTCCCTCAATCAATCTTTCCTTCATCCTATGAATTAAACTGCTTAAAACTTAGTGTGTCCAGGCATTTTGACCCCAACGTCCCTTGAATTCGGCCCAGTCACTCCTTCGGCTTTGGGGGTGACACTCGTTACAGGTAACCTGCCTGTTGTCTCCTTTACACACATAAATACAAATGTGGAAAACAAATAAAAATACTAATTTTGCACAGTATTTTGTCCCTAATATTTTCCATTTTGACTGCCTTCAGGAGACAGGAAATGCTATCTAAGACACTATTTTTTTTTAAATCCGGGGAGGGCATGCCCCCGAACCCCCCTAGAGATCGCAGCTTCGATGTTCAGTCACGCTACAATGATAATGAATTGGAAAAATATAACGATAAAAAAAACAAAATGGGGTGGGGGAGGGGGCACCCTGTGTATGAGGCAGTCAATTTTCAATACAATAAGTGTTCATTGCATGCAACATTGTGTATCTGTTTTTTCCCTGGGAGGGGGTCCATAGGCTTCAACAGATTCTCAAAGGGGTCCGTGATTCGAAAAAGGTTAAGAACCCCTGCTTTAGACTCTACCCTTTCTAGAAGTGCGGTATGGGTGGAACCTCCCCAAACATGCAAAAAATACTGGATACATGGGCGCAATGATGAATGTGCCCCTATACAGAACAAGAAGCTGTGTGGGGGTCAAGAACCCATGGAGACGGTTAAGCACATCTCATTTCTAGGAAGTTTTTTTTTAGCAAGAGTGGTAATATGATCTTTCCATGTGCCCCTATACAGAACAAGAACCTGTGTGGGGTCAAGAACCCATGGAGACGGTTGAGCACATCTCATTTCTAGGAAGCTGTTTTAGCAAGAGTGGTAATATGATCTTTCCAAGAAACGTCAGGAGAAAAAGAAACACCATAAATGATGAGAGATGATGAAGAGTTGATTTGTGAATTGTTGAAGAATAAGGGAAAGTCGTGTCGAAGCTGGTGAAGGGTAGATTGGGAGAAATTGGGTTTTGGAAGCAATGAAAGTAACAGGATTGTCTCTGCCTCTATCGGAGATAGTTGATAGATGAGAAGATAGGCGTCCTATGGCCTCATCATGTGAGTTTAGGAGTGATTGAATGTCGGGTCATTGTGGAACCTAGTTGAATAGGGTAAAGTAGAGTCATCAGCATATGAGTGGATAAAGCTAGAGGTACAGTTGAGACTATTATAAAATAATATTAGAAAGAGACCTGGAGATAGAACAGAACACTGAGGAACACCGGAGTTGATAGGCTAAGGAAGTGAGCAATGGCTGTCCACAACCACAGCTATGGAACGGCCAAAAAGGAAATGAGAGATAAAGGCACAGGAGGGATAGAAACTGAAGGAAGGTAAATAAGATGGTCACGCACATACACACAACATCCACCTTTGACTTTGAATTGAGGATAGATTGTAAGAGGATACAGAGAAGTGGTTGCTGTCTGTTGCCTTAGACAACTGGATTTCAGTGAGGAAAAGTAAGTCAGGTTTGGTAGAAGAGAGGAAAGGCATCGAATGTGGCAGATTTTGATAGATAAGAGTAGTAGAGATTCTGAACCAAGGGTCAGTCCAATGGGGGTATTTTTGTTCCCTGGGGGATACCTTTTTATTTTATTTTTATTTTTATTTTTTCTATATTTATTCTTATTTTTTTTTTCTTCGTAGAAACAGTATTGTAGTACATTATGTATTTGTGGTAGCTCGCACCGGGTACAAACCAGCATACGCAGAAGTTGGACAGACCATGTCACTCAACCTGGCAAAAATAAGCCAGCTAGGTTCGATACTAGCACCTCCAGGTCTGAAGACTAGAACACTCCTAGGTGCGAGACTGGGATAACTAGGTTCGATACTAGGCATCAGGTCCAAAGACTGGTAGCACCAAGAGTTCATGGTAAACCTGCTAAGTTCGAGATAGGTCTGAAGACTGAAAGTAAACAGTGCTCAGCTCAACCTGCTAAGTTTGGTCTAAAGATGGACTCGTTGAATTCAATACCAACACAAGTGCAAACTGGCGTACCAGTGAGGCTCGATGCTCACCATCTAAGTCATCAACTAAAACAGCAGTCGAGACTAATCACTACCCTTTCATTTGCATGTGGTACGAAACCGTGCACAGCTAGTGCTCCAGGACGCCTTCAAGCAGAGCAGAAGATGGAGACTGTAAGATACACCCCTAAGAAGTCCAGCCTAACCAGACGCTCAAGAAAGATAAGTGTCATAAGAAAAGCCCAGTACGCCATCCAAAAGAAAAATTACCAAGTCCCCCTCCAACACCAGGGAAATCACTAAATCAATATATTAGTAGTGTCTTTAATTGTTAGAGTCCTTTTTTGCAATCTAGTACTCTCATTGTAAGGAATATTTAATTGTATAAACATATGCTGTTAAAGAAAATATGTAATGTAAAAATAATCTGAAAAGGCAGAAGATGGCATCTTGACCTTGATTCTTGATTTTAGGGCTGTGAGGGCGAGCCCTATTAACCCTGACACGGTGTTGGTCAAAGACGGGCTCAATCGTCAGGGACCCAGGGGGTCTGCAGAAGGGCAACAACATTCCCAGGACACAAGGATGGAAGGAAAGATGAAGTGATGAACGATGGCACCCGGCAGGAAGAAGACATGTGGTGAAGTGAAGAGGCGAGGACGGTGGGACCAACACAAACCCCAGAGGCTGAAGGCGTCCCTGGCACCGACGGGGAGGTGGGGCCCACAAATGAACCCCGAAGAAAGCCAAGGATTTTACCGATACCAGAGCCGGCCAGCGTGGGCGCCGCGTCCCTCCAGCGGGCAAGCCATGTGTCACAGGTACAGGGAAGCGCCGGCCCCCACCAACCAGAAAGGAATAAAGATGGCGCAGAGTGAAGCTGTCACAGTCGGAAGATCAGAGGATGACGAAGGCAGAGCAGGGCTACATGAAGGAAGGGGTTGAAGCTGGGGAGAGAGGCCGTTGAACCACTGACGAGGCTGACAATCACCGGGACTGACTAGAGTTCCGCCAAATAAAGCAGCAGATTCGCCAGGTACCGCGACGTCCGTTCGCGACCAGCAGACGGTAAAATGGAAACACTTTTTACGTACCGAAAATATGCTAATTAGCATCTCATAGATTATATAAAAAGGGTATTTAAGCCTCTGACTTCCACTGTATTCTTGTATTATCCTGAACATGTCTTGAGAGAATAGACGAAAGCTTGTTGTTCCAATGTTTGATTTTCCTGCGAGTTTTACTATATATATATATATATATATATATATATATATATATATATATACTGTATATATATATACAATATTGAACCCAGGATCAGGCATGTTACCAGCCACACTATGATAACCATGCATACAGCTGAGAGAGATAATGGTCGGTTATTTGGTCCACTAGATTATAGACAAACACAAATACCTCAGTTTGTCTACCTCAGTCGATCTCTTCATCTGTGTGTATAAATTAATATCAATCTATGTTTACCCACTGTTACGAACTGGCACTCGGGTACACAAGGGCTCTCAATCAGGACTCGAATACGGCTCGCTGCCACAACGGAAACACACGATCCCAACCCCTGAGTACTGCCAGCCGAACAAAAAACACCAATACCCTCCAGAGTTCAATCTGCTATAACGGGGTATACAAGAACTCGGTGCTAGTGTTCAACAACAGACTAATAAAGAGACAGGAATTATCTAGTCTGGTCAACATTCAAACAATGAAGTAAAAAACAACAACACCAAAAGAATAGTGTTGGCCGAAGCCGAAGTAATCCACCCTTGACTATGAACTTAAGAAGTCCACCACCCTCTACTTCGGATCGGCACTATTACGTTACGTTAATTAATAGTCCTTAAGCATCGAGCAAGGAATCTTCTGAAAAAAGTTAGATGCTTCTCGGATGCTCGTAAGAAGTACGTATCGGATTTTGAACAGTAATTCAATAAGCAAAAACACTGGCAATTAAATACTATTAAAGGCTTAAATTGGCATAAGAATAATTAAAAGAATATGCAATAGTAAATGACAAACATTAAAAGGAAGTACTCCGCAAATGCAACGGCAATAGCCTACTCGGATTGTGCTCGTGGGCCACTAATCACTAAAGTAGCCAAGCTTGCAACACATGAAATCAATAGTGCATAAACAATATCATACATAAGGAAAGCTTCAATACTATTCTGTATCTACTAATCGAGTAAAGTCTAGCTGGGGTACTGTAGGCAAAAAGGTAGCAGTGACTGAGCAAAAACGGCTCGTAGCCTAGCGAAGTCCTCACGACTGTTTAAAGTATTACGTTAAAACTAACAAGTGCACTTTGTGAAATCCAGATCCCTTGTATCTGGTTTTCTCCCGGCTCCTTGACAAAGTAAAAACAAACTGTTAATAAAATACAGGGTGGTTAGGCTCTTGCCCTCACGCACTGTAAATTATTAACTCAACACAGTCAGCCGCAAAGACAACCTAGGCTTCACTAAACCGAAACGAGTATGCAGGTTTATCACTTAACCACTGCATCAAACAACAACTCGTAACACAGAAAAGCCTTACCCCAGTCTAGCATTACCTAGACCAGCAGAAAACAGGAATAATAATAACACACAGGGAAATGCATATACAAGTGCAACAAACATAAATCAATCCTATTCTAAGTTAACCCTTCCAAAATAGGCTATCTAATAGGCAAGTATCTCGTGAGAACTCAAGCGATAATACATTGGCTGACTAGCTCTGCACCAACGGGACCATGGAAGTTAAACAGGGTAGGGAAAAGAGGAAATAAGAATGTAAGGTAGTAGAGAAAGTTCCCATCAGTCAGAAGAATATAAATAGTTAGCAAGGGAAATGAGAAGTCGCTCTGCCTAATGAGTTCTGATGAAAAAATGGCTAGACTTCCCTTTTATACCCGGCCCTCTAGTGAGCCCAACGTGAACTACTAAGGACCGCCCACTGACAACCATGACGTCATTTCTAGCACTGAAGGAGGGAGGAGTGCGAGTGAGTTAGGCCTACCTCCTGATGATATAAAATAGAACTCGTTGACTCAGATGAAAACAAAATACATATTCATAATACTTATAGTACAACGGCTCACATGAACTAAGTTAGGAAACTCTACAAGACTACAGCCAAAGTTCCTGCCCTGACGATCCTAGCGAGAGTGGGGCATGACTAGGCGTTCTGTACAGCATGCTCACACGTGGACATGCGTCACACCACTAACTTATGCATTAACGATTTCATATGCTAACGTTGCCGTAGTGACTTACTTCAAGGACTTTGTCGAAACTGGTATAATTGCACGTACAGTACACCAATATGAATCTCTCTCTCTCTCTCTCTCTCTCTCTCTCTCTCTCTCTCTCTCTCTCTCTCTCTCTCTCTCTCTCTCTCTCTCTCTCTCTCTCTCTCTCTCTCTCTCTCTCTCTCTCTCATTAACAGCATATATAGTTTGTGTCAATATATTGTTATATGCATACACTATATTATAGTTATATTTTCTATATGAGTGAGGGAGACACGAGGCAGAACTGCTTGTAACGAGTGCCTCCTCCAGAGTTGAAAGAGTGACAGGACCAAAATCAAGGGACGTTCGAGCCAAAATACCTTGAGACACGGAATTTGAAGCATCTAAGTCATAGGAAGAGGGAAAGACTGATTCTGGTAGAGAGTTCCAGAGCTCAGCTGTTGAATAGAAGATGGATTGAGAATAACGTTTCACTCTTGGGTTGGAGAGTTGCACAGAGTAGGGGTAGGATTGTGTTGCAAGACGGGTGCTACGTGCTCTACGAAGAGGGGGTGGTATACACTGAGAGAGCTTTGAGGAACACTGATTATTGTAATAGCGGTAGAATAGTGAGAGAGATGCAACATTGCAGCGAAGAGAGAGAGACTGCAGAGAATTGGTGAGTGGACGTGAGTTAATGAGACGGAAGGCTTTCCTTTCTACTTTGTCTAGGAGTGCGGTGTGAGAGGATCCTTCCCACACGTGAACAATATTAAATACAATGACGCACTGTGCCCTTGTACAGAGGAAGAAGCTGTCCAGGGGCAAAGAACCCCTTGAGGCAGTTGAGCACACCCAGTTTCTGGGAGGCTGCCTTAGCAAAACTGGTAATATGGTCCTTCCAAGTGAGAGCAGAAGAAAAAGAGACACCAAGAATATTGAAAGATGAAGGATTGATTTTTGTATTGTTGAAGTGTAAGGGATAGTCCTCTGGGAAATCCGAATGGGTAGTAAGATGAAGAAATTGGGTTTTGGAAGTATTAAAGGCAATAAGGTTTTCTCTACCCCAATTGGAAATATTAGTTAGATTGGAAAATAAGTGTTGCATGGCTTCATTACTCATTACCTTTGTTTTTGAGGGATTGCTGGCTGGGGCCAGTGTAAGGTAGAGTCCTCTGCGTATGAATGTATGGGACTGGAGGAACAGTTGAGAAGATCATTTATGAAAATTAGAAAGATAATGGGAGATAGGATAGAGCCCTGAGGAACACCGGAGTTGATAGGATGAGGAAGTGAGCGATGGCCATCCACAACCGCAGCTATGGAATGGCCGGAAAGGAAATTAGAGACAAAGGCACAGATGAAGGGACAGAAACTGAAGGAGGGTAGTTTAGCTATTAAAGATTTGTGCCAGACTCTATCGAAGGCCTTCGATACGCCTTGTACAATAGAAAAGGTGTTACCGAAGTCCCGAAAGGAGGATAACCAAGAATTAGTAAGATATGAGAGAAGATCAAAAGTAGAGCAACCCTTAAGGAAGCCATACTGGTGATCTGAGAGTAGATTATGAGAAGAGAAATGCTTAAGAAATTTGGAAGCAAGAATAGTTTCAAAAACTTTAGAGACACAAGAGATGAGAGCAATTGGACGATAGTTGGAGGGTTGAAAGCGGTCACCCTTCTTTGGGACAGGTTGAATGAGAGCAAACTTCCAGCAAGAAGGGAAGACGTTAGAGGAGAAACAGAGACAAAGGAGTTTGCCTAGGCAGGGAGTCAGCACGGTAGCACAGTTTTTTAGTACAACAAGAGGAACACCGTCCGGACCGTACGCCTTCTTAGTATGAAGCCCAGAGTGAGTATAAAATACATCTTTAGAAGAGATTAGGACATTAGGCATAAGTAGGAGAGAGGGGGGTGGAAATGGAAGAATAGCACCAGAATCATCCAAGGTAGAGATTCTAGCAAAGGTTTGAGCGAAGAATTCAGCTTTGTCAGAGGAAGAAGTGATGGTTGTGCCATCAGAGTGGAAAAGGGGACGGAAAGACTAGGAAGAAAAATTGTTGGAGAGGTTTTTAGCAAGATGCCAGAAATCTTGAGAAGAGCTAGAGTTGGATAGTTCAGTGCATTTATTATTGATGAAGGAGCGTTTGGCAAGTCGAAGAACAGATTTTGATTGATTCCGGGCAGAAACATAGGAAGAATAAGATTCTTGAGTCTTAACCCTCGTCTAGCGGGGGGTTTTGGGCTATTTTGGGCATATTCAGGCTCTCCTGAATGATCAATCAAGTATCTGCATGAAAAGAAATGTATTCAGCAAAATACTAGGCGCTAAAAGATTCAAAATGAGACCAGAACGAGCTACGTAGCACTCGTCGTTCTCATGCAGTAGTACCACTAACATGGGAGTTTAGCATATAGCGGCATATTTTTTCCTGCTACGCTCACTACTGGCTACACTGCCGGCCTCTCGAGAACAGAGGGAGGGTGAGTCAGTGGGCGGTGGTAGGTCCTGGGAGTCGGACGTGTGGCCCGATGCGCTCCCGGCCATTTGCACTCTATTTTAACCCTTTAAAAGCCTTAATAATACTCCTAACTTGCTGCAAATTGGCGCCCGGCTATACCTGGGCGCCGCTCTTTAAGGGTTAAGGCGTCGGTACCGTTTGAAAGCTTCCTCCTTGTTGCGGACAGCAGTAGAACAAGCATGAGTAAACCAAGATTTTTTTTGCATTAGACGAGAGAGAGAAAATGGAATGTATGCTGCCATGCCCAAGAGGATTACCTCGGTACCACGTTCAGCACTCTCCGAGGATCCCCGGCCACGGAAGCAAAAGTCATTCCATGGGAAATCAAAGCAGTACTGCCGAAGAGCCTCCCAGTCGGCAGCGCCAAAGTGCCACAGGCGCCGCCAGTTGGGAGGATCGGGTGGCTTTGCCGGAGAGATAGGACAGGTGACAGGTATTAGTTTATGGTCGGAGGTGCGAAAGGAGAGAAAATATTTACAGTATAAGCAGAAGGGTTAGAGGTTAGAAATAAGTCAAGAATGTTGGGCCGATCTCCAAAGCGATTCAGGATATGGGACATTTCTGGTCCCCCCCACCACCCTCCCTCCTGGGGACTCCAAGGCGGGTCAAGGTTTCGTCGTTTTTTTTTTTTTTTTTTTAAGTTAGTGTAGTATGGAAGGTGTTTGTAGTATAATGTATTGATAGTAGGAGAAGGTGTTTTGGAGGGCAGGCTGGGGTTGCCCTCAATATTGATCACTGTAAGGATCAGCTAGGGAGGCCAGGTGGTGAAACAGGAGTGCCACCGGTCCTTATCAGCCACTTAGTACTCCCCGCAAGTACCACCGTATTCGGCTGGCATCTACAGCCTCCTCCTAACAATTCTGGAGGTGGGATTCCCGGTCCCAAACTCCAGGGGCTATCTGCGTGGTGGGGTCGCCACATCCCTACACCGGCTAATATATATATATAGTAGAAGGGTAAGGGGGAAAAGGACACTTGAAAACATCTTATTTATTTATTTTTCAAATTTTCGGCAAACGTCTCGCAACCATCATCAGGAAAACCCAAGATCCCTATTAAAAGAAAACATACCTGTAGAAAGTCAACAACAATGGGACCACGAATTTAATTCATTCAATTTAAATTTTGTTAATTATTCAGAAATCTGTATTATATTTCCAAAATCATTCTTATCTAATACACAACACTTGTACGAAAACCTGCAGCAGCTACATAAGCACAGCAGAAACAACAACTCAGTGCAAAACTTTTAACAATCACAAGCTAGAAATAAGAAGGACTGACTCAAATTATCTATAATGACTGAAATAAGTAAACAAAATCGAAAGTTTCATATGTAAATTCTAAATTAATACAAATATATCTAATATTATTAACAACGCAAACACTGAAGACTGAAAACAATCACTTAACATTGACAAAACATAACCTCAGCTCAAGTTCATATATGCTGTGACGCCTCCCGGCGTTAGCAGAATGGTTGCGTGAGGCATTGCAGCTCGCTAGCGCTCGCCAGGATGGGGGGATAGGCTACAGTTGTCCTAGAATGATCTGCTTTATTTCCTTAGTGTCGTGTTGCCACAGACAGTCTAGAAATGGTCTTTGTTTTGGTCTGTGGCCGCGTCTTATATTTTATATTCGCTATAATATAAATGTTGCTTGTGTGGGAGGCGAGCGAGAGAGTGTGAGGAAGTACACCCGGCAGCGAGGTGAGCCTATAACGCGGCTCGCTTGGGCGCTAACGGCGTTGGCGGCCGGGTGGTCAACTAGTCCCTTCCCGTCGCGGCCTCGTGTTTTTTACCAGCTCAGAGCTTGCCTGACACGCGTATCACCTACATCCTTTGCAATTCTGTCCCCCATACTCGCGACTTTGCATACTATCTCTCTCTCTCGACTTCTCCTTTCATATTCTCTAATCTTTATTAAACTCAACATCCCTTCTGGTTTCAGCATAGACGTTCACCGTCGACCAGTCGTATTGTACGCGAAGCTCTCAGATATTTCCATGCATTAGGTTAAGGAGGTATTATGCTTTATTGAGGTTTAGAGAGACGGACTTTTCCGTATGTGTCCTCTCTCGGGAAGGTTGTAGACCGGTATATGTCTCCCTTGCAAGGTGTTGAGTGATTCTGCTTGGTTATCTAAAGCTAGACTAGGGGTAAGGTTACTGTGTCGTTGTCTCCGATGTGTGCAGTGTTAGCTAAGCTCTGCACGACATCGACAGGTACTGTGGGAGCCTAAGTTGTCTTCGGGTTGGTTTACTTTGCGAGCACAGCGCTGTGGTGTGAGAGGGCCATAACCTATCCCTCACAACATAGTGCTGCCTCTTTGTGTTGACTTCTGAGGGATCGCCAGGATAGAGCTAGGTACTAGAGACCTAGATTTATCAAGAGAGCATCCCTGTCATATAACGTAATCTTCATTATACCACCCTCGGACAACGTTAGGCTACGAGCCGCATGCTCGCCCATTGTTGCCCTGCCTTGATACCCCAGCTAGATTTTATTAACTGAGCAGACACTGGTTAGAGATAAGCCCCATTATTATATGTATGAAGCATTATTATTCACTGCACTTTTGAGCCGAGGTTGTTGTTGAGTTGCACAACCCGAGTAGGCTGTTGCGTTGTGTCACAAAGCATTTCTTTAGTTGTCGAGCATTACTACCTTTGCGCAGTCTTTATTATTCGCCTGCCTATTATTCCTATATGTCCTAGCATTTATTGTGACCCGTATTCTGCATTATAATTGTTCAAGATTCTTTACGAACATCTTCCCAGCATCAGACTTATTTCAGAAGTTTCCAGTTGATGTTGCAGGACTAGCATTGCACTTTCTTTAATACAGGAGTGCCAGTTATTTGAGTATCTACCGTAACGTTAATTAATCACATTAACTATCTTTTCTTTGTGTAACATAATCAAGTAATCTTTTACTGTTTGAGAATAGGCTGTTTCATTGAGCGTCAGCCTAGTGTGTGTGCACCAGTTACCGAGTCATAGGATACCTCGTTGTCCAGGCACGACTCAGGGCGGTAATGGTGTTTTGTTTTCCAATGTTTAAGGCAGGGGTTGGATCTAGTGTTACCGTTGTTGCTTTTTGCCATTATCTAGTCCAATGTTGAAGAGCCCTGTGTCTTTGAGAACCTGGATCGTAACAAATGGCGACCTAGCTCAGGATCTTGTCAACTAAGAGATAATTGCAGGATTGTTGTGGTCATTTGTTTTATTGAGGAATATAGTGGGCACGTTAAAAAAAAAATTGGCAAAGTAGTATAGCACTTGAGAGTCTTCAGACATTTTTGGCAAGTAAATAGTGCTACATAGGAGCTTGGGTACTTCTTCTTTTTTTTATAAACGTGAGAATTTTTGGTGGACACAATGGGAGACGAATCAGATCATACTGAGAGTTCAGGGAATGATGCAGGCTCTGATGGGCAGATGCCAGGGGGGTTAGTAACTAGTGAGGAGGCCGCAAAGAAGTTTTTGGAGGTGCCTATAACAGCTGATCGACTAGAGGGAATTAGCAAGTATGGTCTACAGTGTTTGGCTCCCCTCATGGGGCTTAAGGTGGCTCATGGCATCAAGAAGAACGATTTGAGGGTTTGCGTACTGGGGGCGGCTAGTGAGGTCCAGGGTGGAGAGGGTGCTCGGGGACTTCTGCTCGAGCCCCCCCTCCACTCTACTCCCATCGGGACCTCTAGGATGCCGGAGTTTAGTACGTTCCCGCAGGCCGATAGCCGCTGGCAGCGTGGTTTAGGATCGCTGGGTGGGCCTCCAATAGTTGCACCTCCTCCTCAAAGTTTCACTACATAAATGCTCTTCCAGCTTGAGATGGCTAAGATGCAGGCTGAGCGTGAGGAACGTCTCGAACTCGCTAAGATAGAGGCTAAGCGACAGGCTGATCTCGAACTCGCTAAGGCTAAACAACAGACGGATCTCGAAATCGCTAAGGCTAAACAACAGACGGATCTCGAACTCGCTAAGGCTAAACAACAGACGGATCTCGAACTCGCGAGAATAAAATCCGAGTCGGAGGCTGAGTCTACCAGGTACCGTGCAGATATCGATCTTGAGAAGACTCGGGTGGAAACGACAGGGCAACGTCTCGGTGGTGGGAATCGTGGGCATGATCAGTCTTTGTCGCACCTGTTGAAGCTAGTCCCTGTATTTGATGAGTCGGGTGTCACCGAATTTTTCATGAGATTCGAGAAGAAGTGCCAGGAACACCAGTGGCCTGGGGAGAAGTGGGCAGCCCTTGTTTCCTCTAGACTTGTGGGCAAGGGACTCAGGGCTTATGATGCATTGCCTATAGAGTCTTGTATTATCTATGAGGAACTCCAGGAGGCTGTCCTGAGAGCATACGAACTACAACCAGAGACGTACAGGTTGATGTTCCGGGGTGTTACCAAGGGTCGGGAGAGCACCTTTTTGGAGCATGCCCGGGAGCTGTCCGATGCTTTTGGGAATTGGCTGAGGTCGGAGAAAGCTACTACGTTTGACGACATTAAACAGTTGGTGCTTTTAGAGCAGTTTTTCAAATGCACGGGCGGCGACCTGACGTTAAACCTGAAAGAAAAGCAACCAAAAACTCTACAGGAGGCAGCTGAGATGGCTGACCTCCGGCTATCACCAATTCGTGGGTGCGGGTCTGCCCAGCGTAGTGAGGCAGGTAACAAGGGGCGTGACGCCCCACCCCCCCGAGTTAGTGATATACCTTATGCAAACAAGTACAAGAGCCATGATAGCAAGACTGACCACAAGACTAGCACCGTCCCGTTTAAGAAGGGGCCGGGCCCTTCCCAGTACCAAGGGAAGCCCAAAGGGGAGTTGGAGTGTTATCATTGTCATAAAAAGGGGCACTTTGCAAGAGTCTGTCCTAGCAAACCACCTACAGCAGCTGTGTCTTTGGCCTGCAACATTGGTGTGTCTCCGAAGTCATCTGAGTTTGCCCGGGGCAGTTCGTCAGAGGCTGAGGCACAGCCAATGCAGAAGCACTTGGGAGGCTCGAACCCTGCTCAGGATGTTTTTTGCGACCATAGAGGGCGGGGTTGCGTGATGTGGGCGGGGCGCAAGTATGGAGTAGAGGTCTTGCGTGATACAGGTGCTTCCCAGACTCTGATGAAAAACTTGACTGGCTACCCTATAAACGCGGCTCGGGTGGTAGTGGTGCAGGGTATTAATGCAACTCGGTCATACCCGCTGGTGCGGTTGGAGTTGGAGATGGATGGTGTGGCACGTGAATTGGATGTCGGGATTGTGGAGGAACTGCCAGTGGAGGGCGTCGACCTTCTTCTCGGCAACGACTTTGCAATGCCCGCTTCTGAGGTTCTACCCTTAGTCGTTGCCGAGAGGCCGGCCGACGTGAGTAGGGAAGAGCAAGAGTGGGTCGAGCGGTGCCAGACACAACCCATGGCGTGTGTTGTCACCCGAGCTCGGGCAGCTAAAGTGTCACAGCCTAGTCCTCCGTCTTCAGACCAGCGAAGGAACGATCAACAGGAGGAGGCTAAAGCTGGAGTTGGTTTTAAGAGTTTTGACTCGGCGGCTCTCCTGGGTGATTCAGTATTTCACCATTACTTAATTCTGGAGTAGCCCCTGGGCCTGTCATCGAGAGTGACGAGGCTGGGCATGACGAGACTCCACGACAGCAACGTTATGTACATCCAGAGAGACAGAGGGAGCAGCCCAGTACGGGGAAGGTCATGCATTGCTCCGGGAGCAGTTAGATCGCTTGGCACCCTCAGATATACGTCGGTTGCAACTAAAGGACCCTGAGCTCCAAACGTGTGCTAATGGAGCTGTAGAGCTCGACGAGGACGGCGATGCACAGCCAGGAGATTTTTTTTATTTAGAAAGCATCCTCTATAGGCGTTTTCAATACCCTAAACGTAGTTGGCAGGAGGGGTCCGGAGTAGTGGACCAGTTGGTGGTGCCACGGGAGTGCAGGGATAGCCTACTGAGGTTGGCGCATGACATACCACTGGCAGGACATCTAGGGGTGAGAAAAACGGTGGCGGCTTTAGAAAAATTGTTTTGGTGGCCGGGGTTGAAGGGGCAGGTGGTAACCTGGATAGCAAGGTGTCCTACGTGCCAGAGGGTTGGAAAACCTAACCAAACAATTCCGAGAGCCCCGTTGCACCCCATTCCTGTCAGTGGACCGCCCTTCAGTAAGGTCATCATTGATATGGTCGGACCCCTACCCCCTACTAGTGCCGGTAATAAATTTCTATTAACTATCATGGATGTGGCCACTCGTTATCCTGATGCATATCCAATGAGAAATGGCACGGCGAAAACTGTTGTCCGGAACCTGCTCTTGTATTGCTCGCGGTATGGTTACCCGCAAGAGGTGCAATCGGACCAAGGTTCTAGTTTTACATCTAATCTGTTCAAACAAACTATGATTCAGCATGGCATCAGCACTGTCGTCTCTTCTGCGTATCACCCGGAGAGTCGAGGGGTGTTGGAGAAGTGGCACGCCACGCTGAAAAGCATGCTTCGATGTTACTGCGCAGAGAATGGAAAGGATTGGGACCTTGGTCTGCCGTATGTTTTGTTCGCGGCAAGAGAAGTACCTGGAGAGAGTCTCGGTTTCAGTCCGAATGAGCTTGTTTTCGGGCATCAGGTGAGGGGTCCTCTCCACATGGTGAAGGAGATGTGGGAGGGCACTAGGCATATTGTTCTGCGAGAAAAGTTGCAACCTCTTGTTCCTGAGCGACAAGAGGAGTTGTTTACTAGGCTGTGGCAGTCCGTCCGCATGTTTGTTGCTTCTCCAGGCCTGATGTACGGGGTAGAATCCGACATGGAGGCTGGAGACAGTGCAAGGCTCGAATTGGTTCCCTACCGTGTGAATCCTGCTCGACAGCCTATTGTGAAGGCGGAGCTGGACGGCGTGCGGAGAGGGGGTCTGAGGGATGAGGGATATCGTGAGTGGTCGTTGCCAGTGGCTTTGCAACCTGAGTTTGGTGGCAGAGTCCGTGTGTATGTTGATTGCAAGAGTGTGGAAGCATTATCCCTGACAGACGCCTATCCATTACCCAGAGTTGACGACACCATAGACCGCTTCGGGGCTGCCTCACTCATCACGAAGGTAGAACTAGTGAAGGGTTATTGGCAGGCCCCGTTGCCGGAAAGAGCGAAGAGAAGTGCCAGTCTTGTGATGAACTGGGCAGTTTATCAGTGTCAGGTGTTGTTGTGCTGCCGGAACACAAGTTGGATGTGTGGCATGCTAAGGGCACTGATAATGTTTTGGCTTTGTTTGCAGGAGAACCCTCGCTGTTCAGTCAGTGTCTGTCGTGGGTGGAGGATCCGGGGTAGGCTACCACAGTATGTTGGTATAGCCTCCTGTCTTGGCTCGCGGTGTATTTTTGCGCTGGTGCTTGTTGGCTCGCGTGTGTAGCATCAGCGTAGGGTCGCAGGGCAGGAGTTGTTGGCTTTGATTAGAAGAAAATTAGGCTACATCTATAGTAGCCGCCAAAAACAACATTAAAATAAAATATGAAAACTTAAATAAAAACTCTTTCTTTTTAATAATTAATTTTAAGATAATATTGTAGCCGAGTACTGAGTGCAGATGATTTTCCCTCAGTAGGCTGTGCTTCTTAAAGCTCGCTCTGGGAGCACAATGTTATGAATTAATGTATTATATTTGGGAAGGGTGATAAGATGTTTTTATATAAAAATGTTGTTGTATTTTTTTTTGAAGAGACTGAGCTTGCATTCCATGAGTGGCAGAGTGGAAGATTCTAGCGACATTCTGCCTGTTCAGATATGGGCTCATGGTTGAGTGTCCCATATCTTGGGGGGGGGGGGGGGGGGGGGGTGACACCTCCCGGCGTTAGCAGAATGGTTGCGTGGGGCATTGCAGCTCGCTAGCGCTCGCCAGGATGGGGGGATAGGTTACAGTTGTCCTAGAATGATCTGCTTTATTTCCTTAGTGTCGTGTTGCCACAGACAGTCTAGAAATGGTCTTTGTTTTGGTCTGTGGCCGCGTCTTATATTTTATATTCGCTATAATATAAATGTTGCGTGTGTGGGAGGCGAGCGAGAGAGTGTGAGGAAGTACACCCGGCAGCGAGGTGATCTATGACGCGGCTCGCTTGGGCGCTGACGGCGTTGGCGGCCGGGTGGTCAACTAGTCCCTTCCCGTCGCGGCCTCGTGTTTTTTACCAGCTCAGAGCTTGCCTGACACGCGTATCACCTACATCCTTTGCAATTCTGTCCCCCATACTCGCGACTTTGCATACTATCTCTCTCTCTCGACTTCTCCTTTCTCATTCTCTAATCTTTATTAAACTCAACATCCCTTCTGGTTTCAGCATAGACGTTCACCGTCGACCAGTCGTATTGTACGTGAAGCTCTCAGATATTTCCATGTATTAGGTTAAGGAGGTATTATGCTTTATTGAGGTTTAGAGAGACGGACTTTTCCGTATGTGTCCTCTCTCGGGAAGGTTGTAGACCGGTATATGTCTCCCTTGCAAGGTGTTGAGTGATTCTGCTTGGTTATCTAAAGCTAGACTAGGGGTAAGGTTACTGTGTCATTGTCTCCGATGTGTGCAGTGTTAGCTAAGCTCTGCACGACATCGACAGGTACTGTGGGAGCCTAAGTTGTCTTCGGGTTGGTTTACTTTGCGAGCACAGCGCTGTGGTGTGAGAGGGCCATAGCCTATCCCTCAGAGCATAGTGCTGCCTCTTTGTGTTCACTTCTGAGGGATCGCCAGGATAGAGCTAGGTACTAGAGACCTAGATTTATCAAGAGAGCATCCCCGTCATATAACGTAATCTTCATTATACCACCCTCGGACAACGTTAGGCTACGAGCCGCATGCTCGCCCATTGTTGCCCTGCCTTGATACCCCAGCTAGACTTTATTAACTGAGCAGACACTGGTTAGAGATAAGCCCCATTATTATATGTATGAAGCATTATTATTCACTGCACTTTTGAGCCGAGGTTGTTGTTGAGTTGCACAACCCGAGTAGGCTGTTGCGTTGTGTCACAAAGCATTTCTTTAGTTGTCGAGCATTACTATCTTTGCGCAGTCTTAATTATTCGCCTGCCTATTATTACTATATGTCCTAGCATTTATTGTGACCCGTATTCTGCATTATAATTGTTCAAGATTCTTTACGAACATCTTCCCAGCATCAGACTTATTTCAGAAGTTTCCAGTTGATGTTGCAGGACTAGCATTGCACTTTCTTTAATACAGGAGTGCCAGTTATTTGAGTATCTACCGTAATGTTAATTAATCACGTTAACTATCTTTTCTTTGTGTAACATAATCGAGTAATCTTTTACTGTTTGAGAATAGGCTGTTTCATTGAGCGTCAGCCTAGTGTGTGTGCACCAGTTACCGAGTCATAGGATACCTCGTTGTCCAGGCACGACTCAGGGCGGTAATGGTGTTTTGTTTTCCAGTGTTTAAGGCAGGGGTTGGATCTAGTGTTACCGTTGTTGCTGTTTGCCATTATCTAGTCCAATGTTGAAGAGCCCTGTGTCTTTGAGAACCTGGATCGTAACAATGCAAAGCTAAGTCTAACATAGACGCTAAATCCTAAATTAATAGCAAGACGCTTTAAATACTAAATAAGCACCACTAATTGTATATGACAATTTATAAGAAAGACAGTTTATAAAAGAAAAGTATCATACGACAGCTTATATTAAATGTATCACCTCAGTAATATCAAATATCAAGGTAAAACGATTTTATAATTATATTCTACAAAATTTATCTCCTCAGTAAAATTATATAAGTACACCCTTACGTTAATATTGTAAACAACTTAAATCAACGTTAAAAAAACCCACTTCTTTGAAAATATTGTACACAAATAAACTAAACCATCAAGAATGGACTATATACAGTACTAGCCCTTATTAAACTTCTTCAGTCAACCCATTAATTATATAAGTCCCTAATCGAAAAAAGTACATAGCAAAAAACGCACCTACTGTATACATAAATAATCAGCAGGCTTACCATATATGACAAGGAACCAACCCAAGAACAACCAGTCAGTACAGAAGTCACCAATGCACTGAACCAAAAATGAATATAAAGGACAGAGGACAGAGATTATGAGAAACAAGTAAACTTGTTTCTCATAATTATTTATAACATAATTTCTCATAATTTACTTGTTTCTAGCGTGACCTACAGTACGTTCTCATCAAAATATTTATATATACATCCAAGTTAAAACATTATGTAATAAATGATTAAATATTCATGGATCTGTTCACGCAGCCCACACTTTATTCACATATCTATGTTGTGCTCCCAGCCTTCCACTCACGCTCTGAGCACTGTAGTCTTGCGAAATGTCACACACACACACACACACACACACATAACACACAAAAACACACACACACACACAACACACACAAACACACACACACACACACACACACACACACACACACACACACACACACACACACACACACACACACACACACACACACACACACACACACACACACACACACACACACACACACACACACACACACACACACACACACACACACACACACACACACACACCCACCCACCCCAGAGGAGCTAATTTACACCTAGCCAAGCTCCACTACACTCCTGACATCTTCCTGTTCAATATCGTGTGTATACAGCCTCGTGAGGGTTAGGTATCTGAGGAAATTACGATCTTGGACACAATGCATGCATGTGAGTTAGTCATTAGATGCATGTCTTGTGTGTATGATGGTTCTGTTGCTATGTGGGGCCTTATGTTCTATATATGAGTTCAGGTGTGTGTGTGTGTGTGTGTGTATGTGGTTGAGCCCGAGAACTTTCTGTCTTCTACTGTACTTCTTACTTCTCAGCTTGTTCTTCCTCTGTCCAAATACTCTTATTTCCTATTTTACTGCAGCCATCTGGTCTGGTGTGTGTGTGTGTGTGTGTTGGTTAGTTTTGGTGTAACAATATTATGGTGTTTGTTATTGTGTTGGTAGACGATATGTGTGCGTATGAAATAGATGCCTCTAAATACTTGCAAAATATACCTCAAATAAAACAATAAAACACTGATAACCATGTGAAGCATCGTTCGTAATTGAAGGTATCCCATGTGAAAAGGACATAGTAGGCTCAGCCAGTAACCACAACCGAAGTTTAGTGCAATGCAAATCAAACTAGAACTGGAGTTAGAAACCTTCTTTGAAAATTAAAGAGTTGAGGAAACCCTAAGCAGTGTCTGCTAATCCCAAACAAATAAGCAAACCCTATATCAGTATCAGCAATTAGCATCCTTAACAAATAAACAAACCTAAGCAGTGTTAGCAATTAGCATTCCTAACAAATAAACAATCCTTAGGTAGTATCAGCAATTAGCATCCCTAGCAAATAAACAAACCCTACGCAGTATCAGCAATTAGCATCCCTAACAAGTAAACAAACCCTAAGCAGTATCAGCAATTAGCATCCCTAGCGTATAAACAAACCCTAAGCAGTGTCAGCAATTAGCATTCCTAACAAATAAACAAACCTTAGGTAGTAGCAGCAATTAGCATCCCTAGCAAATAAACAAACCCTAAGCAGTATCAGCAATTAGCATCCTTAACAAGTAAACAAACCCTAAGCAGTATCAGCAATTAGCATCCCTAGCGTATAAACAAACCCTAACCAGTGTCAGCAATTAGCATTCCTAACAAATTAACAAACCTTAGGTAGTATCAGCAATTAACATTCCTAATAAATAAACAAACCTTAAGCAGTATCAGCAGTTAACATTCCTAGCAAATATACAAACCCTAAGAAGTGTCAGCAATTAGCATCCTTTTAACCCGAGGAGCAAGTAATTGAGGTGTTTAAAAGTGCCGCGTATGCGAGAAAAACAAATCGGTTCTGACAGAATTCAATATATTTACCATAAAAAACATTATTTCTTCTGCATGTGCATTTATTTTGCTTATATGATGAACATATGAACATTGAAGAGCGATAAAAGAAGTGGGAACAGCAATTGGGTGGTGGAAAACTTATATTTTTGCCGGGCAGTCACATTTTGGGGCGGCCGGGCGAGAGACATGCATCTTGCTTCTGCAACATCTCGCAAGCTACTGAGCAGCCCGGAAGAGATCTCATACTGCTAGAAGGTCGGAATATGAATCACTCCTGTCTCTGAGCCTGACTGACGATAATTGGCGCGGAAAATAACCGATAAATAGAGGATATAAAAGGAAAAATAGACGATAATTGAGGAGGGGGGAAGGGGCGGTTGGGACACATGTGGAGGAGTAATAGTAAGTACTGGAGGGGAAATATTTCACCTAATCACATATTGATTTGTATTGCCCGTGGGGCTTTTTGGAAGGGTTTTTTCATGGTCTTGCTTCCATAAGGCCTAACGCGTACACTATATAGATACTTCCGTGAGGCTTATCGCATTGGCTGGGTTAAAAAATAAAAAAAGTCAATATATCACAGATCCAACATAATTTGGTGAGAAACTCGATAAGCATTTTGAATGTCTTTTTCTCTTCAAGCAGTCAGCCGATGTCGGGAAGTAGAGTTGGAACATCTATCTATCTATCTATATGCTCAGGCCCAATCCCCATTTTGGGGGTAGCCGACTCAAGACAGAGCAAGAACAGGGAAAACACAAAAACAACATAAAACAAAAAATAAACACAGATAAAAAACACAAACTCACACACATCCAGGTCACCCAGGAGAAGACCCAGAGACCAGGGTTACCAAGGTCGCTCCAGCACTCCCCCGGCCCCTGACCACCCGGAGAGGTTCCGATCTCGGCAGGCAGACATGCAGCGGAGCCAAAGCCACAAGCCCTACCACCACACTTCCAGGCACACCCTTCATATTAATCGTCCCCCCGGGCCAGGCGCCTGATGGACTATTATCTAGTCGAACTTGCGCCCGACCCCTTACTCCAAAGAAACATAGAAAGGAACATAGAAAAAAAAGTATCCTTCCTGAAAAAAGGCCATTAATATCCCCAATATCGTGTTCTCCAATAACAAGATTATTTAGCCATAGAAACAGCGTGCGATATATATGAGATATAATTGTAGCAATCATAGAATTTTCTACAAATGCTGCAGCTGACATACTGTAATGTACAAAACACTATGTGCGCCCTATTTATCCTGTACAGAACTTCACTGGATTCTGGAATTATTCACAAACTACTGTAACATTTTATATTTTAGGAATGAGGACTAAACTTAATGGGAGAGACTGAAATTGTTAAAAATATATTCTTTGGATTGTCACTGAAAATGGTACCTGATCGTTTCTACATAGAAGAGCCTAAAGAACCTGCCCTAAACCTGTTGGATGAAGTAGAGGAGTTGATCAGGTATATGGACAACCAATTACCGTGTCATATGTGCATCACCAGGCACATCAACCCTATTTGGTCGGTGGGTTTTTTTTGTTTTGTTTGGACTTCCCTTGTTTCGCGAACTCAATTAGTTTAGAGATCTTAAGACGCTTCAATCCTTTAGTTTAGCGATAATAAGACGTATTCGCTTATTTAGTTTAGACATTTTAAGATGTTTCACTCCATTACTTTAGCGATAATAAGACGCTTCACCGTGTCGATTTTTTTCTGGGCGAGCGATAGCAAGCCTGTAGCTTTGTTTTATCGAAGAATGTACGAATAATGATTAATGGGAGTCTGGGTGGGTATTTTGTTTAGTTGGAAGGAAGTCTGGGAAGGCAGTTGTTAGCCGAGGGGAGAAACTAAAATATATTGCTCGAAAATGGCAAAGGGAAGCAAATCCTCAAAAATATATTAAACAAAATGTAATAACCCACAAGACGTCGAACAAGATAGTGTTAACTCAATAACAGAATAAAAACACTCCTGGAAAATGGCTTTTGCTACTCGACGCCCAAAGCCCTACTACAACTTATTGTAAATAGGTATAAGAAAATATAATTACCCAACACTCGCAAACTTTAAAATAGACTATAGATCTGTAGGTACTTTTGCCATTTAAGGGGAGATTTGTATTTATTCGTATATTTATTTATGTATAAATTTATTTATTTTATTATCATCATTAGTTCCTCACTTCCAAAACTTCCATCAACCTAAATAAAATACTTGGAGATAAATATGTACATTTATCGGTAGAATTATCGGCCGGTTCCTCCTAAATTACAGGCTCGCTATCGCTCGATAGGAAAAAATCGACATCTATAATTATGGCACAGAATGTCTATATAGTGCCAAACTATTGAATGCGAAAGTTTTAAATTCTGAAGACTAATGGGGCTAAACATGAGGGAGAAAGGAGCCCAGAAAAAAAAAATCCCATTAAGGTATACATTACTTTATGTATTGAAGTATTATATGTGTAACGAATATGTGTGTGTGTGTGTGTGTGTGTGTGTGTGTGTGTGTGTGTGTGTGTAAAATGCTAGTAATGAATATATATATCGGAATATGTGCGTCATCCCTGCTTTGATGTACAGCCTACACAGAATATGAAGTTCTGCTTTGATGTAGTAGCTGCTATGATAATCATGCACTATCCTGGGTGTGCTGTGTGTTTATGGGAGTGAGTGTGTTGGTAATTATAAGCGTGTGTGTGTTTGTCAGTGGGTGTGTGTTTGTGTTTGTCATTGTGTATGTCCGTGTGCTTGTTACTGTGTTACTGAGAGGTATATTCGATGCGTTTAGGAGAGAGAGAGAGAGAGCGCTAAATGAGAACAGTATTTGCTTGGATATTACTAATTCTCTAAATCTATTATTTCTTAGTAACGTAATTAATGCATCACAACCTGTTGATTTCCTGTCAAGCCCATTATACTGCTATAACACAAACACTGCTCAAAGGGATTTTACTTTGCCTTATGAAAATTATAGTATCATGGTTGTTCTTGATGGTCCACTTTCCTCTACTTTTCAAGACGTTACTTTAGAGCAGATCTGTACATCGTCCAAATATTTATACAAAAGATAATATCTATATTAATCTCGATATATCTACTTATCTATCTACCCAACCATCGATATCTCGAACTAATAATGTTTATTTAATCTATCTATCTAGGCTATCTAAATAGCCAGCCAGTTACCAATCGAAGCATACTGATTCAAGTTTTCGATTGTTTATGTATATTTCGTTTCTTACATATTCAAAGTTCCATGTTATTTTTTTATTTTTTTCTGGCCTCTTGTTTAATTGGGATTTAATTTAGGTTTTTAAACCCTTCGAACTTGGCTGGCCCCTTTAAGCGCCACACCGAACTGTAACCGCAGAACTCAGTTGGCCTAATAAAATATAAGAGCTTTAACCTCTAAGCTGTGCAGCCCCTGTAGTATACACCATACCCCTGTGCATAGGTATTCTGATTAATTCCTCACCAAAATCGTTAATTTACCATAAATATAATTAATACTTATCCATATGCGCCTATTTTACGTTTAATATGAAGATAATAACCTGTAACAACAATAAAACAAGTGGGAATATTGTTTGGATGGTCAAAATCGCAAATTATTACCGAGCGGTTCATTCATCAATTGTGAGCCAGCCGGCCATACACCCTCTCCTCTCGAGGGCTGAAGCCTTACTGACTTACTCCCTCACACTCTCCCGGTCTCTCCCTTACGCATCGCTAGTCACATGACAACAGCATGGAACCGGCCTGGAGATGGTGACACGAAAATATACCAATTAATAAGGGAATAACAGCGAAAATAGGTGATAATTGAAGGGGGGTGGGGGGGAAGGAGGGGACTTTGACACATGTGAAGGAGTGATTGGAGGTATGGAGGAGAATTATCTCACTTAAACACCATTTATTTATTTTTAAGTGCCACTGGGGTGCTTTAAATGTTTTTTTTTTTGGCCTAGGATCTACAGATCTGCTCTAAAGTAACGTCTTGAAAAGTAGAGGAAAGTGGAACATCAAGAACAACCATGATAATATAATTTTCATAAGGCAAAGTAAAATCCCTTTGAGCAGTGTTTGTGTTATAGCAGTATAATGGGCTTGACAGGAAATCAACAGGGGCTTTGTGATCTTATCCCCAGAACTACTACGGTACTCTTTGGAATTCACTTCCCTCAAGTTGCTTTCCACAAACTTACAATCTACAACAGTTTAAATCCAGTTGTTACGAACATTTTATGAATGGAGGATGCCTTTAGGCACATGGACCTTTTTTGTTTTATCTGTGTTTTTCCTTCCTCCGTTCATCATCTCTTTAAACAAAAAAATATATATCCCCACAGTCGCCCAGTAAAACCTCTTAAGAGTCTCCCGGCAGCTGCTTGGTTAAAAGAGCGTGCGCGTTTTGTTTTGGGCATGGAGGCGCTCTTGTCGCCCACATGCTCCCACTGATTGGCAGTATTAGTCCTTATCTTGTTGCCATCATGGAAGGGAAGCAAAAAAACAAGATGCCTGTGTCCAAATCGCCCGGACCCTTCAGACCCGTACGCCTAAGAACAAAGTTAATACGAAAGACGTTCTAAGTCCTGGTCGTGTTTTGAGAGTGCTACGTGACTTAGAAACTAAGGAAATGTCCGACTTAAGAAGAGATTGAGAGTGACACAGAAGACAAAATTGCCGAGTGATAGTGAGGAAGAAGTTCGCGAGGGCAGTGATTTCATGGGTTAGCGAGTGCTAGTGATGATGACTATGAAGACGATGACGATGAAGAGGAGTGTAGTGACAGGGAGAGTGAAAACAGTGACAATAAGAGTAAAAAATGTCATGTGAGTGAGCTGGGAAGTGAGCTATCCTCATTGCGAGATACAATGCTGCATTCTCAGACCCTTGGAATTCCCATAACCCCTTTCCCTGCCAAGGTAGCTAGATATTTTTATAAAAAGGCTATCTTGGAAACTGCGCTGAAGAAAGCTGAAGAAAGCGAGAGAGTAGGATGTAGTAGAGAGAGAACATTTGGGATATAGTGAGGAAGATGGCGGTGAGGAGTCATTCGTGACATCTCTGCCACTCCAGCAACCCAAAACAATCACAGCATCCTCGCATCCACATGACCACCCGCAGCCATCCACCAGCGGTTATAGTGGTGCACGCTCGTCCCAACACAAAATAAAAAATAAAATAAAAATAAAAGAAAAACTAGCAACCTGTTGATCGTATTATTGACACCTTCAAGCACTCTGGAATTCTCTCCCTGAATCTATCTTTCCCTCATCCTATGACTTCAATTGTTTCAGACTCCGTGTGTCCAGACATTTTGGCTCGAACATTCCTTGATTTTGGCCCTGTCACTCTTTCAACTCTGGGGGAAGCACTAGTTACAGGCAGTTTTGCCTTTTGTATCCCTCATCCACATAGAAAAAAAAAAAAAAAAAATTCTTTGCCTGGGCCCTTCCCAAGTACAGGGGCATTCACTCATATCTCGCCTGATATCTCCCCAACATCCAGTGATTCTCCACAGCCCAGTGGTGCGGCATTGACTCACCAAGATAATGAGAGGCCCTCATCTACTCGTCGCTCTACCAAAAGAGCCCACCCACGTGCCCCATCTTCCAAGTCACTGCGCACTCATTGGAGAGCGGTATACACCGCCTGATATACAGTACGGGAGTGGTGGAAGAACATGCCCAAATTCCCAAAGAAGGCCTACAAGAAGGACATATTCACCCAGCAACACAAGTCTATGCTAGCAATTCACTTGCACACACAAGCAGAAGGTGAATCTGATCATAACCATCCACAAGGGCCAGCTTCTGGACAGTGGCAAAGTCAACTACAGGACGAGGGACAGGGTAATTAAGCCGGATGCCATCATGGACTACAAACTGAGCATGAAGCTTGTCAACAAGTACTACATGCAGGAAAATTTAATTGACTGCCTGCAGACCTCCTGCAGGTGGTACAAAAAGTTTGTTTGCACATGATGGATGCGTCTGTCCTCGATGCATATAATATGTATAAACCACTGACCCCGCAACTCCCAGTAAATACAAGAGCCTGCATCTGTTCCAGAAAAAAGGGTAATTCTTGATCTGCTGACGGCACAAGCACACCAAGATCCCAACCATAAGCAGGAGAAGGTGTTTCGGACCATATATTGTACACTGTGCTAAGTACCAGAAGAAGCTCAGATTCAACTCCCTTCCCCTAGTACCTGGCACCAATCGCAAGAGTAAAAAACAGTGTCATGTGTGCTACAATACTGTCCAGGGCCCACCAAAAGCACCCAAACAACCAATGAGGCCTGGAATTCAAAGTGCCACTATGTGCTCCTCCTTGTTTTGCCGAGTACCATATCCACACAAACTTTTGAAGGGCCAAAAACTTGAAACCATAATGAAAGCGACTAATAAATCGGTAAAAGAGCAAGTGACAGAAAAATAAGTGGGCGTTAGTGACACTCAAATGATTATAAGATTAATGCCTAAAAGTAACACTTAAAAATTATAAGTGGAAGTTACACCTAAAATCATGTACCATGCACCCATAAATGCCAGTGATAGTGATACATATAAAGTGACACCCAATAAATAATAACATATTATTAATTGAAAGTAACACATAATGATAAATAACAAGTAATAATAACATGCTGCCAAGTGCAAGTGACACCTAAAATCGTGTACTGTACACCCGTAAATGCCACACAGAAAAAAGGCTACGGAAATAAATAATAACATATCAGTAAATGAAAGTGATACGGTATGTAATAATGCAAAACAAGTAATAATTAATAATAACCCCCAAAATAGCATAATCCCCTCTAGGACAAATTTCCATCGACGGGACAAGTGACTTAGTGCGTACTAGCCAGTGTTATCGTGGTCGTACAGCGATCTATGGTTATCTGAGTACTTCAGCATATGATTAATTATTGAAATAAATACACAATTACATCAACATTTGTTTTTTAAATACTTTGTATCAACAAGTTTTCGATCGTGTGAACACATTTTCTGCTCATGTTATCTCTCATTTATGTGCATTCGTCCACCCACAATTCTCAGGATGACCCAAAGACCCACCTTCGATAACGGCACACCACCTGGGCTACCTGATGGGACCTTGGGTGATGCCATCAAAGGAGCCGCCGGCTTCCGGATCAAAACGGACAAAATCCACCTCCCACCACCAGACATAGGCTGCCCTTGTAGACCAAACACTGAAGACTAAAAGGAAAAAGAAAAATACGGAATACTGGATGAAGGGAACTCCAAGGTGCTTCTCAAGGCCTCATCAAACACTTAACCAATGGTGCGATCCAAGACCGGAAGGGAGCTTCCAAAGGCCCAAAACTCAGTGCTACCTAAACTGACTAGGCGCTTCCCAAAGCCACCAAGATGCTTCCCCAGACCTCCAGGGTGCTTCCAATGACCCACTCTCAGGTGTTTCCAAAGACCTCACTGACGCTTCCCAAAGCCAGCGAAGAGAAGCAGCAGTAGCAGTAGACGACAAAAGTGCCACAAGCAGCCCAGCCCCAACACCCCGTGCCTACACACAGATACCAAGATAGTCACCATACCATGATCTTGTACTCCTGAACAAGCTGACCCTGATGAACGACTACCTACCAAACCAGGGAAACGTAGAAAAGTTGCCAAAAGACTTGCTATAATATAACAGTATATCGATCTGCTCTTGAAGGTCCTTTCTAGTCCCAGTCTAGACACAAATCGAGCAGGGCAATACCCAGGGGAAGCCTCATAGGCATGTGATAAGGAGTTGCTGGAATTCCTGTTTCATTTGTATGGCTTCCCTCACTGTTTCTGTTTGTGTCTCACATACACAATAAGGATAATGCAGCTAGCTCTCACAAACACCTCCTCCTATCCATATCACTACATTAAAAACAAGCACATTATTCTTCTTTCTCCAATACTGTACACCAAAAAACAATTGTTAATTTAGCTCTCTCACTCCTTCAACTTTGGAGGAGACACTTGTTACAGGTAGTTTTGCCTTCTGTCTCCTTCATACATATAGAAAATAAACTAATAATCTCATTTATCAATATCACTCCCAACACCAAACACCACCCAATGAAATTAATGAAAGCATGTGATCCACCCGGGATTCGAACCTGGGTTACAACATACAATCTTAAACACTAACCATTACACCATCAAGACAGAACACAGAAAAACATTAGTTATTTCCACGCTATCAATATTCCCTTTGTTCATTTATACACTTTTATGTTTATTTTTATTTTGCAGGTTCTATTGTATATACTGTAAATGTCTGTAACTTCTTAATCATAATGACAATATTTATTGTAATTGTACTGTTCCTCATATACAGTATACTGTTGTGTTGTTCTTTTAATATTAAAGCCCATAAGTTGTCCACTGCATTTCTGTTTCAAGTTAAGTACATCCACGAGAGATAAAAGTCTACACCTGCCTTTATCAGACCTTCCAGTAAATACTAATAAGGCAGTTTCGACTGGGCCAAAAAAAAATAAAAAAATAAATGAATAATCAAGTTGGACTCCCTATCTAATGCTATCTCATAACTAAAAAAAAAACACACAAACACACACACTAAGCATATCAACATTCACAAAGGCACCACTACATAATGTGTCAGTGTCTTTACCACTTCCCTGCCCAGCCCCTGAAACAACTTCCTCCTAACTTTCACTAACTTTCTTTTATTGTCAATAAGTTTATTTTAACTACCTGCACTAACTTTCCGAGCGCCATATCAACATCTCAAAATAAAGTAGTTACCGCTGATTGTTTTTTGGGTGGGTCGACAATTGATGCCGACTAATTCGTTTTCTTTGTACGTTTACGTTTACACTCCTCCATTAACACATAACATTTGTCACTTGGCATTTTGTTTTAGATGTGGGTACCGTAGTATATAGATAAAACGTAGAATATATACAATTTTATAAAGCTTAGGAAGGGAATGTGGGGATCAGAAAAGGTAGACGAGATATTTCGTACACACTGAATCCCAGATGTCTATTATAACCCACACTAATGCCATAAATGTTTAACCACATTATTTTCACTCTTTCCACAGCCATGATATTTGGCGTGTTAGGCGTGGCTCTGGCCCTAGGAGTGGGTCGACTGGGTAACATCCTGCAGATAGCCAACAGTCTGGTGGGAGCCATTAACGGACCGCTCATTGGACTCTACTTTGCTGGCATGTGCGCTCCTTGGATTGCTCACAGGGTGGGTTTATAGAACTGCTTGGGTGTTATGGAGAGTTATACTCAGGGCCGGATTTAGGAGTGGGCAAAGTGGGCAGCTGCCCAGGGGCCTCCACACTCAGGGGGCCTCGGCCTCCACAAGCTGGACCAAACTGCCAAACTGGGGGCGTTCAAATATTACAAATTTTATCTTATTTAGTTATTACTGCTTTGTTTATTTATATACTCAATACTGTTTTTAAAAGAGGAGTAAAGATTTTGAAAGAATGTTTATAAATTCCATTCGTTCAGTATGAGAACGTAATATTAAATAGTTTATCCTTGAAATTCATGAGCACCTCGTTTTCTATGAAGCGCACATTTTATAATATTTGCAACTATTAATTCTGTGTTGCTGAAAATACACAATTATATGTATTTTTTGTTTACTTTTGAATGGTAGGGAATAATAACATTGAGAAAAAATAAATACAAATGACTTTATTTATTATTTTCTCCAACATCGAATGCCGTTTGTTGACATAGAGGGGGGGGAAGAAATGGCAAGAAGACTGAAGAAAATGTTTACATAAGAACATAAGAAAATGGGAGTCTGCAGAAAGCCGATTGGCCTAAGCAAGGCAGATCCCTGTCCCACACAACCCCAATTCAATTACAAAGCCCAATTATAGGCTTCACACTCTAATACCCTGAGGATCATCTTACCAAAACGGTTAGAGATTAACGCAGGATTATGGAGGTCTGGAGAGCGCTGATTGGCCCAACCCGGCTGATCCCCCTTCACACCCAACCCTTCTCGTCCATATGCTTATCCAATTTTATCTTAAAGCTCCCTACAGTTTTAGATCCCACTATAGCACTTGGTAGTCCATTCCACCCATCTACAACTCTGTTACCAAACCAATACTTGCCTATATCTTTTCTGAAACGAAATTTATCTAATTTGAAACCATTGGTACGAGTTCTTTCGCTATCACTGAGCTTTAGTACATTTGCCATGTCCCCTTTGTTAATCCCACTAACCCACTTGAACACCTCTATCATATCCCCTCTAACTCTGCGTCTCTCTAACGAATGTAAACCTAATTTCTTCAACCTTTCTTCATACGAAAGATTTCTAATATTATGGATCATTTTTGTCATTCTACGCTGTACTCTCTCCAATGAATCTATGTCCATTCTGTAATAAGGACACCAAAATTGGACAGCATAATCCATGTGGGGTCTCACTAATGACAAGTAAAGTTTAATGAGGTAATGGGAAATGAGAGAGTACCAGAAAGATGGAATGAAGCGAGAGTAACACTATTGCACAAGGGAGGGTACAAGAGTAAGAAGGAAATGAAAAGCTACTATGGAAAATAATGGCAAGGAGTGGAATACCAGAAAAGTATATAAACATCATAACATCGATGTACCAAGGAACAAAAGCGAAGTACGCGCTAGGAAATATAGAAACGGGATGGGTAGAAAGCAAGAGGGGGGTAAGGCAGGGGTGCGTATTATCGCCGCTATTATTTGCGTTATATATGGAAGAAATGACACAGAGGATGAAAAGAGTTGGGGAGGGGATTCAGATAAACAAAGAAAGACTAGGGGTACTGCTGTTTGCTGACGACGTAGTTCTGATGGCAGAAACGGGAGGAGGGTTGCAGAGACTACTAGAGGAAGCAACGAGATTCGGGGAGGAACTTGAAGTAAGATTTAGTAAAGAAAAGAGCCAGGTGATGAAAATGAATGGAGAGCTTCAAGAAGAAGAGGAATGGACACTGGAAGGAAACAGAATGAAGAAGACAAGGGAGTATAAATATCTGGGGGTAACGATCACGGAGAAAGGGTTTGAGAAGGCGAAAAGTGAAAAGGTGGGACAAATGCAACAATGGAATGGAAGACTATGGAGCGCGACAAGGCTAAGAGCGAATAGCTATGAAATAGTGCGAGGGCTGTGGAAAGGATTGGGAGTACCTGCAATAATGTACGGCTTAGAGGCGGTAGAAACAACAGAGGCGGAAACGAAGAAATTAGAAACGATACAGAATAAAATCGGGAGGACAGGATTGGGGGCAAATAAATACGTAGCTCAAGAAGCAATCCGAGGGGAGATGGGGTGGAGTACGTTTGAGGAAAGGATTGGGAAAGCGAAAGGGAAGTACAAAGTGAGACTAGAGGGGATGGAGGAAGATAGGTGGCCGGGGAAGGTATACAGATGGGCGAGTGAGCAAAGTAAATGGAACAGAGAGTGCAAAAAAAGATTGGGGAGGATAAATATAAAACAGGACCGGGTGGGGGGGGAATTTAGAAAAAGAAATGAGAGAGGGGAGTGGGTCATACTAGAAAATGGGAGGGGATGTGTCAGAGAGATAGAGAAGGGGATAAAGGAGGAGGGGAGAAGAAGATGGAGGGAGGGGGTAGAAAATAAAGCCACGCTGGCATATTATAGAGAGAAGGAAAAACCAGCTAGAGAACTGTACTATGATGGGGGATGGGGATCGAAACTCCTATTTAAAGCAAGAACAGGATCGCTAGAAACAAATGAGAGAACAAGGAGATGGAATGGAGTGGGACCGCACTGCAGTCAATGTGAAATGGGAGGGGATCCAATAGTGGAGGATGTAGAACACATAGTAACCGAGTGTACAAGATATAATGAGGAGAGAGAGGAGTTGGAGAGGTACATGAGGAATAGAGTTGGGGAGAGGGGGTGGGAGGAGATTAAGCAGAGGGAAGATAGAGGGGTAGGGGCGCTATTGGGGTTAACACAGGAGATGGAAACACAAGACATGGAGATGATGAAGAGGATATTGGAGAAAATGTGGAGGAAGAGAAATGAGTGAGGGGGGGGGGGGGAGCGGAGGTGAGGGGGAGGGGGGAGGAAGTGAGGGGGGGTTTATACAAACAAAACAAAAACTGTCTCTTAAACTATCCTTCTACTCTAAACTTTCCCTCCTACTAACGTTTCTGAGCCAGTACCGATACAAAGGTCAGCCCTGCAGATCTGCACGGTCTGCGGGCGGGTTCAAAAGAAGAAGAAGAAGAAGAAGAAGACATCAGCAAGGAGGCCTGGAGGGGGTTGCTGGCAAGTAAGTTGGGAGTTCCTTTTTATGAAATTTGCGTAAATTTATCCCTTTAGTGACCGTTTCTATTAATTCCATGATCAATTTATATAACATGGAATATTCACGAGCATTAGGGTAGTGCACCAACGATGAGGTTTAGTGGAGGGAGGCAGAAAATTGGCAGTGACACTGGCTAGCTAGCCAAGTTTGTCTTGATATCATGCTTGTGTATTTTGCGTTCGTCTCTACTGCTCATTTATCTTATATTCAACTGCCTAGCTAGTGTTGCTTGATTGCCTTGATGCCTTAATCGGAATCCAACAGCCGCTGCCTAAGTGCCTAACCAGTGTTATTTGATATCATTTTTAGGTAGTCATTGACTGTAGGCTGTAGCCAGTGGTTTAGGTCAAAGTTGCATATAATTCATATATACAAGAAAAACACTAATAAAAAAACAAAATTAGTAAGTAACTCCCGTCAGTAAGCTTCATATTAACCAACATTTCTGAAAATATGGGGCTTACTCCTATGCTTTTCTTCTGATCTCTCTTGGAAAGATCATATCACCACTCTTGCTAAAACCGCTTCCCAGAAGCTGGATGTGGATTCTTTACCCCTGCACAGCTTCTTGCTCTGTACAAGGGCACAGTGCGTCCATGTATTGAGTATTGGTCACACGTGTTGGGAGTATCCTCTCACACAGCACTTCTAGACAAAGTAGAAAAGAAAGACTTCTGTCTCATTAACTCACGCCCACTCACCAATTCTTTCCAGTCTCTCTCTCTCTTTGCCGCAATGTTGCATCTCTCTTACTATTCTACCGCTACTACAATAATCAGTGTTCCTCAGAGCTCTCTCAGTGTATACCACCCCCCTTTCGTAGAGCATGTTACACCCGTCTTGCAACACAATCCCACCCCTACTCTATGTTATTCACAGCTTCTGCATGCCGTTATGCCATTTTCAGCGATTTACTGAAAAATGTAGAATCTGGCACAGTGTTTGTACCAAAGAGGATTTCTACAACAAAATGGTCCTGTCGAGCAGTTGCAGTGAAAGCAGTTGTCCAAGGATATGGCCCAATCCATCAAGCCCTAGTTAAAATAGCTAGAGATGAAAATGAGATAAGCAAAACTTGTTGTGAAGCCAGTGGTCTCCTTGAAAGGATGGGAAAGCTTGAGACAGCCATTTATGCTGTTTTTTGGCATGATATTCTTAGCAGACTTGATGACAAGCCACGCATTGCAAGAACAAGATCCTAAACTTGATTTGAACACAGCAGTCGCAATGTTGAAGTCCTTGGAATGTTTTGTACGTGAAAAACGAGATTGCTTTCATGTTTATGAGGAGAAGGGGAAGGAATTGTCCGGAACCGAGGATTATTCACAGACACGCAAGCGCCAATGTATGACTCGATCCATTGGATTATGGACGATCTGAAGAAGCATCCTTCTCACAGTTAGAAGCATTTTGCATTCAGAATTTCCTTCCAGCAATTGATCAGTTCCTGAGTTACCTGGATCAACGATTGAAGGCCTATGAAAAAATCTGTTCACTTTTTGGATTCTTGGATAAACTGGGATCACTGAATTGTGATGAAATTGAAGCAGCTGCAGCGAAATTGGTTGACGAGTATAAGAATGATCTGGATCAAACACTTGGAGTTGAACTAGTGCAGTTTCCAGCCTTCTGTACTCAATTTCTCAAAGATGAAGATGTTGAGAAAGGAAGGGCACATTTTCTTTACAAGCTGTTGATGTCCAAGAAAGTTGTAGATACATTTCCAAATGTTGAAATAATGCTGCAGATGTAGGCTACTTGGTGTTCATGGTCACAAATTGTTCTGGCGAACGTTCTTTCAGTAAAATGAAATTTATAAAAAACAGACTTCGTACTACAATATGTCATGACAGGCTTAGCCACCTGGCCTTGATGAGCATCGAATATGACATCCTCAGAGAAACGGACTTCAATGAGATGATCAAAAACTTTGCAATGGCTAGGTCTCGTAAAGTGCCAGTGACAGTTTTCTAATTAAAGGTATTGGTACTGTATAATTGATTTGTTTGATTTGCAGAGACATGACAATTGTAGATATGTATCATAGATATTCACACTGGTGTTGAAAATTGTAGCTATTGCTTACTTTGTTTATAAATATGATAATGATAATCAATCTCTTCTCTATTGTATGCATTGCTAAAACTACCGGTAATTAACTTTCTCAAAATTCTCAATTTAGCTATGCTTATTTCTTCAAAATGCTCCTAAACAGCCCCCCCCCCCCCCTCAGCTGCTCATCCTCGCTTCGCTCGGCATCCCAACCTTTGTAAAATGTTGCAATGAAGGGGGGCCTCCACACAGAGCCTGCCCAGGGCCTCCACAGATCTAAATTCGGCCCTGGTTATACTTGCGCTTAGTTTGCGGAAAGTGGGTATATAAGGCCATGTGTGTGTTGAAGGATAATACAGGGGTTTACTTCAATCCTGATTTTCGGCGAGACGATAATCTCATCAGCGACCGGGTTACAGCAGTGGGATACCATCTCGGTGAAGAAAACTCAAGAAAATCTCCTAACCAATGCAGACCAGGTTGCAAAAGCACGCCTCCAGGCAGCCGCCCGTTTGGAGAGTGGCTTGTGGTTACATGCCATCCCCATCCCACCTCTTGGAACTCACTTGGATGCTGAAGCGCTCCGGGTTGCCATCGCACTCAGAGTGGGTGCGGCAGTTTGTCACCCACACACTTGCAAGTGTGGTGGGGGGATGGATGCTCAAGGTCACCATGCCTTGTCATGTAATCACAGCGCAGGCCGCCTGCCAAGACACTCTGCACTAAATGATGTCATAAAACGGGCCCTGCAGAGTGCTAACCGTGCATCAATCCTTGAACCACATGGACTTCTCAGTGAAGACGGCAAACGGCCAGATGGGATGACCACTTTCCCTTACAAGAATGGCCGGTGCCTCGTGTGGGATGCCACATGTGTTGACACTCTCCATAACCAACATCACCAGAAACGCCAACGAAGCAGGTGAAGCCGCCCGGATAGCAGAAAGTAGAAAGCGAGAAAAATATCAAGCCATCGCCAGAAGTCATCAGTTCGAGCCTCTGGCATTCGAAACTTCAGGAGTCTTCGGCCCTACCACTCTTAATATGGTGAATGAAATAGGCTGTAAAATCAGAGAAGTTTCAGGAGAACCCCGGGAAACCCTCTGGCTCAAGCAAAGACTAGGGATGGCTATCCTCCGGGGCAATGCCACCAGCGTCATGAGCTCAGTACGATTGGGCCATGCTACTGTGTGAGGCCCGGGCAGGAGAGGTGTATCCGTAGTCTTTCCACGGTAGGGTATAAAAATAAACTTTATTTGTATTTAACATGTTTGATGTACATACATAAAAGATGTGTCAAATGGTTGAAAGCCACAGTTGCTCGCGCATTTGGGGCTAGCAACACGTATTATGAAAAACATGTATCCATCATACATTTCACTGTCTCTCACTTCACTCACTCACCCCCGTAATTTACCGGAGGATAACAGGTTTCTCACAATACGTAGACGGAGGTTTTTAAAGGAAAAAAACAACAAAAAATTAATTGAGGGTATTTAATTAATGTAGGACGGTTTTGCAAGGAATGATTGGGTATACATGTATACTATAAGGAGTGGTGTGGTATTTAGAGCTAATTTAAGGGGATGTGTGGTTATATAGGGCTATGTTATGAAGGTGTGTGGGTATACCGGACTATTTTTTTAAGGAGATGAGTAAGCATATCCTGCTATATTATTGATGTGTGGGAATATTGAACTATTTTAGTGGGATGTTTGAGTATAAAGGGCCGTTATATAGGGATGTGTGGGTATAGGGCTATTTTAGAAGGTTGTGTGGGTATATAGGGTTACTGTAGTTGGATGTGTGGATATATTGGACTATATTATGAAGATGTGTGGGTATATAGGACTATTTTAGGAATGTGTGGGTATATAGAATTATTATATGGAGATATGAAATTATATAGGACTATTTCAAGATGTGGGGTATATATGACTAGTTTAAGAAGATGTGTGGGTATATAGGACTATTTTAGGGAGATGTGTGGGTATCTAGAACTATTTTAGGGATATGTTTGGGCATATATGACTATTTTAGGGAGGTGTGTGGGTATATAGGACTATTTTAGGGAGATGTGAGGGAATATAGGACTATTTTAGGGAGATGTGTGGGTATATAGGACTATTTTAGGGATATGTGTGGGTATATAGGACTATTTTAGGGAGATGTGTGGGTATATAGGACTAATTTAGGGAGATGTGTGGGTATATAGGACTAATTTAGGGATGTGAGTGGGTATATAGGACTATTTTAGGGAGATGTGTGGGTATATAGGACTATTTTAGAGAGATGTGTGGGTATATAGGACTATTTTAGGGAGATGTGTGGGTATATAGGACTATTTTAGGGAGGTGTGTGGGTACATAGGACTATTTTAGGGAGATGTGTGGGTATATAGGACTATTTTAGGGAGATGTGTGGGTATATAGAACTATTTTAGGGAGGTGTGTGGGTATATAGCACTATTTTAGGGAGATGTGTGGGTATATAGCACTATTTTAGGAAGGTATGTGGGTATAAAGTACTATTTTAGGGAGATGTGTGATATACCTTGGTTTACTCACGCTTGTTCTAATGCTGTCCACAATAAGGAGAAAGAATACAGACAGTACCGGCGCATTCAATCTCCAGAATCTAGAACGCTATATGTTTCTGCCTAGAATAATTCCAAATCTGTTCTTGGACTTGCCAAAAACTCTTTCAACAATAGTATATGTAATGAACTTTCAAATTCTAGTTCTTCCCAAGCTTTCTGGCACCTTGCCAAAAAACCTATCCAACAACTATACTTCCTAGACTTTTCCTCCTCTTTTCTGCTCAGAAGGTACCACCGCCATTGTTTCCTCTGAGTAAGCTGAACTTTTTGCTCAAGCTTTCACTAAAATCTCAACCTTGGACAATGCTGGTGTTGTTTCTCCCTCTCCATCACCCTCTCACTTACATATGCCTAATATTATAATATCTTTCAAAAATGTACTTTCTGCCCTCTTTGGGCTTAATACGAAGCAAACAAACGGGCCAGATTATGTCCCTCCTGTTGTACACAAAAACTGTGACTTCTGTGTTGACCCCTTGTCTAGGTATACTCTTCTGCCTCTGTCTTTCATATAGCACTTTTCCTTCTGGCTGAAAGTTTGTTCTCATTCAACCCGTCTTGAAGAGGGGTGACCACTCTCAACTCTCCATTTATCACCCAATTGACCACTTGCGAGTTTCAGGATATAAGGAAGTTGGTGCAGTAAACATCGATATTAAACAGAAATACAATAATAAAGTAGATGTCTAATGGATAAAACATATGTTGAATTTAGTTGTATGTATTTATATATTTACTACAACCGCATTTTAGCTGGTAATTCTGTTAAATATTAATGTAAAAAAAAATCCAACTTCCTTATAGCCTGAAACTCGCAAGTGGTCAATTGCCCTCACACTTAGTATCTTATTAATACCAAGTTATCATAAGTAATAGCATACATCGCTAACATAGATGTTCTTATTAACTGAGAAATGAAACGACAACCTATTATTTCCTATTAATTGTGGCACGTGTAGAAATATAGTTTGTGATATCGGATATAATTTTCTAAATTCTTTACCAAATTAATCAACTGGAAAAAACAAATAAAAGCAACTAGAAACCCGAATGGAAAGCAACTGGAAAACCAACTAAAACCAACTAATAAAAATAAAACTACTAAAAAACAAATCAATTCTAAAAACGACTGAAAAACAACAGTGAGACGACCTGATGAACAACAAAACACAAACAAAAAACCTGCAAAACAACTGAAAAAAAAAGAGGAAAAACAATTCAAACAAGAAACAAAACCCTGAAAAACAGCTAAACGAAAAACAACAACTGAACAAATAACAGCTGGATATATATTCCCCATGGACATTGTGGCACTATAGTCCGTTTATAATAACGTGGACACTCACACCTCACCCTCTCAGCACCATGACGCCTCTTTGCCTTTTATTGTGGCTAAATATAGACGATTATATGCAGTTTAAGGGGAGGTTTTTAGTTCGTTCCCTAGAATTCCATCAAGCTTAAAATTACACCCCCTAGACCTCCTTTCTAGATAAATTTGTACATTTTTCGGTAGAAAAATTTCCCGGCCAAAGGCCGGTTCCTCTTAAATTACAGGCTCGCTATCGCTCGCCAGGATAAAATCGACACATAAATGGCACGAAAGGTCTTAAAATTGACAGAAATGGGTTGAAAGTTCTTAAAATCGTCAAAATAATGGGGAAAATGTCTTAAAATTAGAAAAACAGTGAGGCTAAACATGAGGGAGAAAGGAGTCAAGAAAAAAATCCCTCAAGTGGAATCTCCCCTTAAGAAGGACCGATGTTGCTCAGAGCGCTTATTGAGATCGTATTTATCCCTTCGAGTCCTAAAGGTCGAGCATAAGCCAAAGAAAATTGTCTAATGGTAACTGGAATATTATGAAAATGACGTCATGGTGGTGAAGAAGTTAATTACGTCATGGTGGTGAAGAAGTTAATTAAGAACAGAAAATGACTCCTACGCTCCCTAGATGCCAGTCATTTGTAAGGTCTCAATGGTCCACTATGAATTTAACCCCTTGAGTACCAGCGACGTGTGATATATATTATTATGCTAGCTATATTTAGACTCTATTTGGCAGCTTAGGAAGGATCTGTGCTAGTTATAAGAGTTGGTTGAGATAGTTTGAAGCTTTATTATTGCTACAGGTCCTTCCTAAGCTAAATACAATCTAATCTAATAGTAGCTGCCAGAATATGATGAAATGAACGTCCCTGGTACTGAACGGGTTAAGGGAAGATGGGTCGTTTGTTTAGTCTATTAATTCATGTATTCCTTTATTGCTTAGTTTCTTCGCCAGACCCCCATCAAGCTTAGAAAAACACCCCCGAGACCCCTTCAAGATAAATGTGTACATTTTTCGGTAGAAAAATTTCCTGGTTGAAGGCCGGTTCCTCTTAAAAATTCAGGCTCGCTATCGCTCGCCAGGAAAAATTCGACACCTAAATGCCACGAAAGTACTTAATATTGACAACGAAATGGGGTGAAAGGTGTTAAAATCTTCAAACTAATGGGCTGAATGTCATATAATCTCAAAACAAATGGGACTTAACCTGAGGGAGAAAGGGGACCAGAAAATGTACCTATCTCCCCTTCACCACCATTACGTAATATTCAGCATTATTCTGGATACCATTTCACGATTTGGTTTAGTTTGTAAGCTACCTATACGACTCAAATGTGAAAATACGATTTCAATAAACCCTCTTAGAAACGTAGGTCCTTCTTAAACTGCATATAATCCACTCATTTTAACTAGAACCAAAGGTAAACAGGCGTCATGTTGCTGAAGGGGTTAAAAACACCAAAGCCTGCTCTCCTTCCTACCCCCCCCCCCCCCACCCCCCCTCTTTCCACACACTCTCTCACTCTCTCTTTCTCCTTCATTTCTATCCTTTCCTTCAATTTTCTATTATCGGGTATGCCATCTCTACTAGAATTGAGTCCTGACCACCTCGTTTGGATCGTAAGGTCTGTGTGGCCAGTGTATCTATGTAAACAAAAAAAATAAATCTCTCTCACTCTCTCAGGTGTGTTGTTGAGGTAAACTAATCTCTCTCTCTCTCTCTCTCTCTCTCTCTCTCTCTCTCTCTCTCCTATCTTCTCTCTCTTCTCTCTCTCTCTCTCTCTCTCTCCTCTCTGTCTTCTCTCGCTCTCTCTCTCTCTCTCTCTCTCTCTCTCTCCTCCTCTCTCTCTTCTTCTTCTCTCTCTCTCTCTCTCCTCTCTCACTCTCTCACTCTTACTCTTTCACTCTCTCGCTCTCGTATTCTCTCTCTCTCTCTCTCTCTCTCTCTCTCTCTCTCTCTCTCTCTCTCTCTCTCTTCCTCTCTCTCTCTCTCTCTCTCTCTCCTCTCTCTCTCTCATCTCTCATCTCTCTCCTCTCATCTCTCTATTCTCTATCTCTCTCTTTTTCTCGCTCGCTCTCGCTCTCTCTCTCTCTCTCTCTCTTCTCGCTCTTTCTCTCGCTCTCTCGCTCTCTCTCTATCTATACCTCTCGACTCTCCCGCACTATTACTCCCTCCACGCCGGTTGTTGTTGAGGTAAACTAATATACCACACACTGTGGAGAGTACACGGCTCCCAGGTGGTCTTGTCGATATCTCTCCAACCTTCTCCCTGCCAAAGCTACTACAACATCCCACAACACACAAAGAGGGATGGCACAGCACCTCTTGCATCTCCTTTAAGGAGAGGCAATTGTTTTTTCGAGTCTTCCTCCTCCCTCATGTTTAGCCCTATTAGTTATAAAATTTCAAGACATTCGCCCCATTAGTTTGGCGATTTTCAGATCTTTTGCCCCATTTATTTGCCAATATTAAGACCTTTCGTGCCATTTAGGTGTCTATTTTTTTTCCTGCCGAGCGATAGCGAGCCTGTATTTGAAGAGGAATCGGCTTTCAGCCGGGACATTTTTCTACCGAAAAATGTACAAATATATATCGAACGGGTGTCTTGTGGGTGTTTTTTAAAGTTTGATAGAGGTTTAGAGAGCAAACTAAATCCCCTCCTTAAACCATTGAGCCGAACCAGTAAATTATGCTGCACAATACTGTCTGAGCTACCTTAACCCTTTCAGTACAAGTTCCGTCCTTTTCATTTTAGACTGGCTACTAACAGACGATTATATTCAGATTTAGAAGGGCCTCCAGCAATCAACGGGCTTCGAACTATCCTAATTAACCCTTTTCACTACCACAGATCATTTTAAGCTGCAAAAAATCGTCTTAACGTGGCTAGCATAAATGGACAAAGACGTCGCCGGTACAGAATGTGTTAATATATTCTTAGCCGACATCCAATCTCTAATCATATTTTGGAAAATAACAAATACTTAAAAAAATATATACAAACATAAAAAAAGACTAATAATACTACTACTACTACTACTACTAATAATAATAATAGTAATAAACAACTTATGGACACATCGACTATGGTGAAAAATTCATATCCGCCTTGGTGATTGTAATTCTCTCTCTCTCTCTCTCTCTCTCTCTCTCTCTCTCTCTCTCTCTCTCTCTCTCTCTCTCTCTCTCTCTCTCTCTCTCTCTCTCTCTCTCTCTCTCTCTACAAAGTTCTACAAATGTTCTTGATATTGATAAAGAAATGGGGGGAAAGGTATTAAAATCGACAAACTAATGAAGCGAACGTCTTACAATCTCAAAATGGAGCTAAACATGATGGAGACGGGGTCCAGAAAAAACACTCTTAAGGGAGCCCACCTCGCTTGTTTTCTCTTTCTCTCCTTCACTCTTTGGCTTGTATCCATTCGGCCCCATTCAGCCAACTGTTTTAAGACGTTTACCCCCATCCAGGTGTCAATATTTTCATATATATTTTCTGTTTTGACATCAAGCTAAATTTGTACATCTTTCGATAGAAAAATGTCTCCGGCGAGGCCGGATTTCTCCATACAATGCTGGCTCGCTATCGCTGGCCAGGAAGAGATCGATACCTGGATGGGGATAAACGTCTTAAAACAGCTGGCTGAATGGGGCCGAATGGATACAAGCTACAGAAAGAGAAAGGGAGAGAAAGATAACAAAAACAGGTGACCCCACTTAAACCCCCCTCCCCCCCACAAGACTCGCCTTGGAGATATATTTGCACATTGTTCAGCCCAAAGACCGCTTCCTCCTAAAGTATAATACAGGCTACGATCAGACCTATTTTGTTAAGGGGGGTCACCGACGAGGTGGGCTCCCTTAAGTTTGATAGCGGTCTAAGAAAAAAATAAATAAAAATAAAAAAATAAGCCCCTCTCTGACTCTGTATCCCTCCTCCTCCCCAGGGCGCCACCATCGGGTTCCTGTCCTCACTAGCCCTCAACATCTGGTACCTGGTGGGTAGTGTAATGAAGGGCAAGACATCCCCCACCACCCTCCCACTCTCCACCATCTCCTGCCTAACCACCACCAACACCACCACCATCATCAGTAATATGTCTCTCTCTGACGACATCAACAACCAGGGCGACGTCATCACTACTACGTTAGCTACGGTCATTGCCAGTGTCATGGAGGGGGAGGAAGATGGAGGTCCTGATATAATCAGGTAGGTTAACCCATTCAGTACCGCTGACATTCTTTCCAGTATTTTTTGGCAACTATTAGATGATTTTATTCAGCTTAGAAAGGACGTCTACCCACTAAAAGACTATAGACTATCTCAATTAATCCTTTTAGCTACCATATGAGCTTCCTAAGCTTCATAAAATCGTCTAAATGTAGCTCAAATAAAATATGAGAAACATCGCCGGTACAGAAGGGATTAATGTAGATAAAATTTGTAAGACTACTGTACATTATCCAAAATAAGTAACGGCAGTTATTCCCTCGCTATTCTTTGAAATGTTGAACACGTTTGGATATCCCCAGTGCATCGTAATTTTGCCTTGAAATTAACTACTAACATCGACCATTTTGGTAAAATTCTAGTTTTGGTTTCACAGCGAATTTAGCGTTTTTTTTATTTCTCAGTTTTCTTTAATATACAGTGTTGTTTTATACTAAGAGACTGGCAGAAATTAGTATTTACCCATTATCCAACAATCTAAAAACACGGCCCCCACTAGTGGAGAGGGCTATGAAGATCAGGGAAATTGTGGGGTAAAAGATGAAAATAAGGGGTAATATTAGCCTAACCTAACAACCTTACCTAACCTATCCTAGTATTATGGGTGGGGGCTGCCGCCCCCACACCCCCGCTGGTTTGGTATTAAAATAATAAAAGATTGACAGTCGCCGGAGAAAAAAAATAACATCGGTGAAGTCTACGGTATTTACTCCGCAATCTTCAGCTTTGGCTGTGGATAACAGGAGGTAAATATTAACTTTTTCACAGTAATTATAATTCCATTTGCGCCGCTACTGATATATATAGGAATGAAGTATGGTATATGACAAATTTATAGAAGCCATAGAAATTGAGGAGTGTGCTGTGAAACCGAAACTAGAATTAAACCACCATTTTACTAACGATATTATGTGTGGTACGGTACTGTACAATAACCTACAATAGTGTGCGTTATAATTTAGGTTAAACAATCCACGACACGTTGATGTAATATTATGAAGCATTCTCTTAAGCCCCATACAAGAAGTAAGTGTTTTCCTCAACCATTGATCATTGTCGCAAGGTGACTGTAGCCTACAGTTGAGGTCATCAGTACCAAGGCAGGATATTGTCATCAATCAAAGTAAGAAATGACCAGTTAGTGCTTTAATTTATGTGGTTCAATGCAGGTGTTAAAAATGTTGTGTTTCTTATTATTATTATTATTATTTTAGCCACGAACTCCAAAATAAATGTCCTTTTGTTTATGCAGAAACATGAATATATTCATATCCATTACTGTACACACCCTTATAGATTTATTTTTTTTGTCGCGCACACACGCGCACACACACACACACACACACACACACACACACACACACACACACACACACACACACACACACACACACACACACACACCACACACACACACACACACACACACACACACACACACACACACACACACACACACACACACACACCACACACGCACACACACACACACACACACACACACACACACACACACACACACACCACACACACACACACACACACACACACACACACACACACACACACACACACACACACACACACACACACACACACACACACACACACACACACACACACACACACACACACACACACACACACACACACACACACACACACACACACACACACACACAGCCATAACACTAAAACATGCGCCAGAATTGCATGAACCATTATTGTCAACCTCAGACCTAACAAATTCAAGTCTTCCAATACAATCAATTAGTAGCGAACAAGCACGAGACTGAATCACATTACCAAGGGGAGCGACATAGGCCTTCGTGGTGTAGTTAGCTTCAGGTTCAACGTTAATTAGAATAGTCTAGGATATTTATAGGATCATATCAAGTAAATACAGGTAACTCACTATTGGCCATATTCTAGGCTGGCTTTATAGGCCTTCATATTGTAGGTATACCCTATCCCAAGTAAGTAATCCAAAGCTCAAAACATTAAACTCTATAAACTCACAAACGACTAGAGTAATACACCTAATATGTATTTGGGAAGGGTCGGTCAGGGAATATGTATGGCATTTATCAGCCCATTTGCTCCAGCCCTTTTTGCGTTACAGAAGTTAGGGTTCACGATTTCTAGACTACTATTTTGGTTCAATATCAATTTGGCCATTCTAGGTTATCTGTAGGAGCAGGTAAATCATAACAGTTTATTCATATTTGGTAATATTAATGCTATAGCTATAATTATGATCAGGTCAATTATAGTATGGTAAAAACTCATGTATGGCAATTGGATAATTAATGGTTAAGTACATTTTGGCACCTTATTCAAGATTGGCAATACTCTAGGATATCTAAATCGCATATAAATTTGCTTATGGTTATAGCAGCTAACTAATTACTGCCAATATATTAGGGTGGCTATAAGATTTGTATTAATTGGTAGTAATAATACAATGAAGAACGGTGTTGTACTGTAATAAATGGGTAGGGTATTGCCAAACTAACTATACTTGAGGCGAGCTACCCTGGCAGAGAAGCCCCTATCCCCTTCCTACCCTCACAAAGGATCCATGCAACACACAGGAATAATTGGGGTTCTGAAGTGTATCAGTATGGACAAGAAATCTTCGGTATTTCTTATACAATGTGCAAATCGGAAACTAATGGAATATACACCTAAAATACAAATGTAATAAACTATCTATCTATCTATCTATCTAGCTAGCTATCTATCTATCTATATTTTTTTCCACACCATTGGGACTATGGAGATATGACTTGGGTGGGGTACTCACAATGTCCCAGAACTGGGTTTTTCAATAGTAAAAAGAAAATAGTGTTAACGTAGGCATGTGCACCTCGTAGAGTGCATTATCAAAGTGCAGTCCTCTCGGATGAATGAGATAAATAACTCTTAACTCACATATGAGACGGGTACCTCGGCTAATTTATTTATATATATATCCATCTATTGAATATACACCTATGTTTACTAATTTCCTTATTTCTCTCTTCAGAATTGCTCCCTTTCTCTCTCTCTCTCATCTATTTATTAATTTACTTAGCTATCCCAGTTATATTTACTTATTTTTGTGACCAGCTTCTTCTTCCGTTCTCTCCCGTCTATTTGTAAAATTTACTATAATTTGGCCTTTATATATTATTTACCTGGTTTCTTTTTACCGCCAGCACTCCCTCCCGGACCCTGTATGACATTTCCTACTGCTATATCGGAGTGTTGGGCATCCTCCTCACCATCATCATCAGCTCCCTTGCCTCACTCATCACAGGTGGGTACACAATAAAAGCTACAATCGTTAGCTATAATAACCATACACTCAATTTTCCCAGAGCAGGGGGGCTCTACACCAGCAGAAAAATTATGTTTTCCTGTTAACCTGGAGAAATCCACATCTCATGAATCCCAACAACCACGAGGTGCAAACCTATTGCTTGTGATAGGGCCTGCGACCAAATCCCACAAAATCCATAAATCGCGAAGAACATAATTTCAAGAGGATCAGGAGTCATGTAGATTTCCACGACCCCAGCCCAGGTCTGTTGGGGGTTCCATCACCCAGTCACCTGAAATGGTGTTTCCTATAATAAATGAAAGGCAAGATCACTGGACCTCTACACTTCAAAAAGTGATGGGCCCTCTAACTTTAAGTTTGAGTATTATCAAATGGTACAGAGGAAGACTCCGATGTTGTGGGTTCAACCTCTGGAGGTTGGGAATGAGAAAGTTCTAAAAAATTTGAATGATGACTGATTGCCCTTTCTAGAAGACTATGAAGATTTAGGGTTGACATACTGGCCCTCTCCAAGGTGAGCAACAGTAGTGAAGGTTATACATAATGCTGCTCTGTTTCTAGCAATAGTTTCCATATCAGAGGGGTGGCTGTGATAATCTTATTTTCCCTAGCTCTCTAAGTAGGAGGGGTTACTTCAGTTGATGATCATATATACACACATAAGGCTTCATTTATCTTATTTTGGTGTATGTTATTACTGAAAGGAATGAGTTAAAAGAGAGAAAACAATTATCTGCCAAACTTGACTGTTGTGGACCAATGTCACAGCCAGGACACTCTCATTGCCCTGTGGGACTTTAACACAGTTATTTACACTGATAACTTTGGCTCTGGAGCCAAGAATGTCAATAGTAGTCTCTTTCTGAACTTTGCAAGTTCCAGAAATTGAGGAATGCGGGATTCTGGTTCTAGATATCAGACTTGCATTGTTGATCTTGGTATTCCCTTGGTGGTGTTATGGAAAATAGTGACCACATTATTACTAACACTTGTTGAATAAACCTTCATATTTGTAGGGTGTCTAGGAGTACTGAGTTCTTTATTACCGCAACCAAACGCTCATTTTTCCTACCTTAAAGTTGAACCTCAAAACTAGAAAAATCCCAATATGATGCCCGAAAAGTTTTCATCTTGAGAAGATCAAGGCTGAGAGGAGTGTGCTAAGAAAAAAAGTGATAGTCTCTAAATAGTTTGAGGTACTTGATTACTTAAAGGACCATATTTAATTGTGGGATGGATTCAAATGGGAAGTTCTTGCAGCAGCTGATATTTGTGTTGGAGATGAGCCTTTGTAAAGGAGAGGCCTTATCTCGGGTGAAACTTTGAATATTATAGAACAAAGTCGTTTTTGCCAAACTGAATGGAGTCCAGGTTCAAAACAGGAAACTGGCCCATAGAGGAAGGGATTTGCTGCATAAATATATGAAGTTTGTCAGGGGATTCGTTGAGGTTGTGAGCCAATTCTTTGTTAATGATTTTCGATGTGCTTACTGAACTCCGAATAAGTACCGCTCTAACTCTGCCCCTCAGGTTAGCTCATTGTAAATGGAAGATGGCAGAGTTGCATCATATGATGATGAACATTGAGGTTAGGCTGAGTACTTTGAGCAGCTGAACATGAGTGCAACGGGACCCGGTAGATGGATTCAACCAGTAAATGACCAGTTATTGGTTCCTGATCTTTCAATCAGCAAAGACAGACCCTCTATCGCTAATGTTAAGGATGCCGAGGCTAGACAATCCTATCCACCAAAAGAAAGGGGAACAACAGGCTCCAATAACTACTGTGGTGTTACACTGCTCAGTGTGCCAGGTATGTTCATATATTACTGATGTAAATTCAAGGGCACCTGATAAAAGCTCAAAGACCTGAACAATTTGGTTTCACACCTAAGAAGACATACACTGATCAAATTCTGGCACTTTAGGTTCTTGTGGAATGCAGTCTTGCCTAAGTGTATCATGGATCACTGTGGAAACTACTGCAACTCTGTGGGATGCCAGTCGCGATTATTGATGTGGTATCTGATCTTTAGACAGGAACAGAGTGCTGTTAACTCACAAACCGCGAAGCTATGGTAGTTAAACCCTCCCGCCAAATGAAGGTATTTGGTTCGATTCTGACGAAAATCATCATATGTAACATATATATAATTATTACTTATCCATATGCGCCTATTTTGTAATAAAAGAAGTCGGAATACCATTTGGAGGGTGAAAAAGACATTATTGCAGCAAGGTCGTATCATGAGGCGAGAGCTGGGGGGACGTATATCTTCCCTCTACAAGCTCTGAAGCGACACTGGCAAGACTAAGTAGAACTCTCTGTGTTGCAAAGATCTCTAGCTGACTCACCCGTGTTAAAGAGACCGGGAGGGGTAAATTCGCGCCAAAAATTACCCGATAAAAGGGGGAATAAGAGGAAAAATATATGATAATTGAGGAGGGGGGGGGAGGACAAATATGTAGGAGTGGTAACAAGTAATGGAGGGGAATTATCTCACCTAATCACAAATTGCTTTGGTTTGAGTGCCACTGGGGTGTTTTAAGTTTTTTTAGGCCTTGGATCTTAAGAGTCTGGCCGCATTCGCCCAGTAAAACCTCTTAAGAGTCTGGCCACAGTCCCTGGGTTAAGTGTGTTGGGATGCTGCCCCCTTCCTCACTGATAACTAAGGTGTGATTGAGAGGATGGTCCTTGCACCCTCAATTTTCAGCAGTTGTTACTGGGCCATAGAGTCAGATGAAGCAATGTAGCTGTTCATGCATGTGGCAAGCACTAGAGGTCTTTGATATATTTATTGATATATAGTTGAGTGTTCAAGCATATCATATTTATATGAAAAGGGTAAATTATATATATACTATATGTATTATACAGTATATATATTATAGTTTGTAAGTCCAGTGTGCAACAAGCTTGTATCGGGGCTTTCAAGTTTAGCATAATTAGATAAGAAGATAATTATACACCGTACTTTATAGTTTGCAAGTCGAGTGTGTAACAGGTTTGTATCAGAGATTTCCTGTTTATCATAACTAGAAATTGAGCTGACATTTAGTTGGTAGGATGTAAGTTGATTTTGAAACCAATGTGTATATGCATGTGTTCTATTTTGTGGGAGTAAGTGATATTTGGCAAGAGTTATTGTGTAACAGGTGAGACGGTGCTGGAATGAATATAGTAACCAAGCTCAATATTAAAGATAGTTCATGCTAAATGTTAAAGAAAATTAAAGATAGTCATTTTTATTAGCATTGCGAAGAGTGAAGCATTTCATGAAAGGAACAACCTGTTCAAAAGAAATTGAAAAGATAAACCATTTTCCGAGATTTCATGATACGTGTGAAGGCAACTATTGTGTAAAAAAAAGTTGATGCTTTCTTTGAAGAGTCTGACGAGAGGTTAGTTGGATTAGACGGCATTCTCTGAGAGCCCATTCTGATTAGCCTACTGTCAGACAGCCTCTAACGGGAGTAATATCCAAAGTAGAGTACTGCACTGCCCATAGGAACAACTTGTCAAGTTTTTGGATTCGAGATCGGCACGTATAGTCCGATCCCAGGTCTTCCTCGGTCCACCCCTTGGTGCAGCTCCCTCCACAGAGAGGTTGTCCAACCCTAGAACCACGGGGAGGATATATATATATATATATAGTGTAAGTTTGTGTGGGAAAAGATTGTGAATGAAAACTGTTTTGTTTAATATTAATGGTACTTGAAATGTAATACAACCATTATTATTATTATTATTAACAATAATATTAGTATTAGTAGTAATAGTAAAAGTATAAATAGATTAATATTTGGTATAATCGGCTACAAAGGGCTAATCCAGGATTCTAACCACATTTTCTTCACCAGGTATGAACAGTCCCTGGGATGTGGATGACAACCTGGTCCACCCTCTGGGGTCCATGTTCCACAGGTTCTTGTGGCGGATCATGAAGTGCCGCAAAACCGGGGGGCAGGAGATCACCATGAACGGCGCCGGGAAGAGCAACGTCAATAAAAGTAACCTGACATTGGCCTCCAAGATCTCATTAAACACTATGGATGAGGAGGCAAAAGTTGAGAACGGCCAGCATGAACTTCAGTCTACTGGTAATCAACTGTCAGATCCAGAGCTTCAGTTCAACCACATCTCAAAACCTCATCCAGACTCAAGAGTGAATGACTTCAATACAGACGAGGAGATAAACACCAAGAATAACCATCAACTTTTAATCACTGGGAATGATCAGTCGGATTCAGAGTCTCAGTTGAACCACAATTCAAAGCCTCATTCAGACGATATTAAAGATAGCAATCCAATCGCTTAGTTAGATCTTACAGTAAAGCTTCCTTCCAATAAATTAGCATTGTATGATTGAATATTCCCATATTCAAAATATGCTGTGGGGGCAGTGCCTAGTGATTACCCATCTCATTAGGTGGCCTTTGAGAGAGAGAGAGAGGATCCGAGATTGAGACAGTGGCGATGCAGTTTTGAGGAGTCAGAGCTTTCACTGAGTCACATGGAAACAACCAGGCATCATGGATCTACAAAGGTGGGACCACGAAAGAGCCGGATGCAACACTCAAACTGTCTAAATGTCTCACTCACAATCTGGAATAAGACCTCCTGGCTTCACTGTGTTGAGCGGTTGAATCTACAGGCCTTAAGGGGAGGCAGACCGTTTTTCTGGACCCCCTTCTCCCTAATGTTTAGCCCCACTAGTTTTGAGATTATAAGACTTTCGGCCCATTAGTTTGGCAATTTTAACACCTTTCGCCCCATTTCGCTGTCAAATTTAAGACCTTTCGTGCCATTTAGGTGTCAATTTTTTCCTGGTGAGCGATAGCGAGCCTGCAATTTTGAGAGGAACCAGCCTTCGGCCGGGACATTTTTCTACCGAAAACTGTACAAATTTATCTTGAAGGAGGATCTAGGGGGTGTTTTTCTAAGCTTGATGGAGGTCTAGGGAGGAAACTAAAACAATATATGAATAAATAAATTAATATACCAAACAAACGGTCTGCGTCCCCTTAACCCTACGTCCGGAGGTAGACTTTGGAATATTGAAAAAAATCTGAAAGATCACAATTAAAAATATTTTCCAGATGTGCAACAACAACAGTCCTAACTAAACACAGTTCTTCCAGTAGATTAACGATACAAACATAACTTATTCAGTTTATAACAAAACTTTCGAAGCCCACGGACATCATAATTCAGTAAATCTTTTTCACCAATCTATTAGGTGCAATGAGACATATATGTATGTATTTGATGACCTTCTCAATATACTGTATATATATTAGTATTAGTAACTCAAAAACAATACAAAATTAAAATATTGTTGATGGAATAATGTGTATTTAGGATTAGTTTGTCATGACTACATTTCAAATAAAAATATGTATGGCTGTGAATGATATAAATATAGTAATGTTAATATATACTGGCTAAATATAATATAATATCATCTACACAACTACAATGCATATGTGTTTAAGCTTGTCACACCCAATGCGACCAGAATGCTTACTACATGCACATTGTCGAGACTCGTAAGTACGGTAACTCGACAGTTTAGGTTAAGTAAACATACTGGAAGTTCAAATTAGGCGCCAGTATTAGGCTAAGTTATATACCGGTATCTATATAAAAGATATATACTATTTCGTAATAAGTTTATATGAGTTTATTATCCATTATGATATCGGGTTGTCATTATAATAAATCCGTTATATCTTGTAGTTAGTTAAATGACGCATTGGTAGATAAGATAACTGCGCATTTTGGTTTGACCATAATTGTGCTAGAGTAACTGAACAAAAAGCAATAGCCTACAATGCATACACAAGATCAAAAACACATGAAGCCTTTAATTACTTTAGAAACATCAGAAATCATGCCAAAACTGTATTAAACCTAACTAAATCAAACTTTCTCCACAAGCAGGCAAATAAACTTCTAAATAATCCAAATAACAAAATATTTTGGTCTACTCTTAACTCATTCAAATCCAACTTCACTACTGCTTCATCCATTCCACCATTAAAATCTCCGACTGGCAATCTTGTAAGTGACCCCCGAGGTAAATCTAACCTTCTTGTGGATATGTTCTCCACCAACTCAACCTTAGATGAAATAAATCAAAATGTCCCTGTACTTAATTTTAATTCGCCTGAAATTCCCTCATTTAAGATCCACACCAGACATGTCATAACTATTTTGCAGAATCTCTCAGTAGATAAGGCTCCTGGTCCAGATGAAATTCCTCCGATAGTACTTAAGAATTGCTCCTTGGTGCTCGCTCCTGTATTGGCAAAAAATTTCCGTCTGTGTACTCATACCTCATGCTTCCCAGTACCCTGGAAAGAAGCAAACATCCATCCAGTTCCTAAAAAAGGTGCCTCTTCAGATCCATCAAACTACAGACCAATAGATATAACTTCCACTCTTGGTAAAGTCTTTGAAATTATATTAAATAATCACATAATTAAGCATCTTGAGAAAAATAAATTAATCAGTGATAGGCAATATGGTTTTAGACGATGTCGATCAACTGCAGACATTCTTTGCCTTCTTACGCATCAAATCAACCAAGCTACAGACCAACATGGTGAAACACATACAATAGCACTGGATATATCAAAGGCATTTGATAGAGTCTGGCATCAATCCTTATTGTCGAAGATGTCACACTACGGCCTTGCATCATTAGTTCCACTAATTTCTTCTTATCTTCATAACAGAAAAATATGTGTAATGGTAGATGGCCTTTATTCTCAATTTCACTCAATAAATGCTGGTGTTCCCCAGGGATCAGTTTTGGCCCCAACTCTGTTCCTCATTCATATCAATGATCTCATATCTACCACTCATAATCCAATACATTCCTACGCAGATGACTCAACACTCCACAGTTCCTTCACATTTACCAATTCTTTCACCCAACCCGATCTTATAAATTCAAAAATAAACACTGCAATTTCTCTGAACCAGGACCTTTCTAGAATTAATGAATGGGGACAAAAGAATCTAGTTTCCTTTAATGCACAGAAAACCAAGTACATTCAATTTTCTAACCGACAGAATCTCACTGACTCCCATATATTTTTTAATGATGTAAATATTCCCACTTCCCCTAGTATTGACATTCTCGGTGTAACATTAACTACTAACTTTAGCTGGACACATTATGTTAGAAGCATTGCTAAGAATGCCTCTAAAAAACTGGGACTCCTGTACAGAGTTCGAGAATTCTTCACTGACGAGTAGTTGGCCGTAATATATAAAAGTCATGTGCGTTCTCAGATGGATTACTGTTCACCTCTGTGGAGTGGAAGTAGAGTGGTTGCATTGAGGCAGTTGGACAAAATTCAAATTAAAGCTATTAGATTAATCAATAACCCTGCAATCACACAGGACCTTCCTACATTATCCATACGAATTCACGTTGCATCCCTTGCATTATTCTACAGATATTTTCACAGCAATTGTTCCGAGGAACTTGCTTCAATTGTGCCGCCTCTCCACATCCTCGTAGAACTAGGGCAGCTGAGAGTGCCCATGAATTTACACTTTCTCCTCCACATTGCAGAACTTCTGCTTATCAAAATTAATTTATCCCTAGAACTACTACTCTTTGGAATTCACTTCCCTCGAGTTGCTTTCCACAAACTTACAATCTACAAAAGTTTAAATCCAGTTGTTACAAACATTTTATGAATGGAGGATGCCTTTAGGCACATGGACCTTTTTGTTTTATCTGTGTTTTTCCTTCCTCCGTTCATTGTCTCAAAAAAAAAAAAAAAAAAAAAAGCATGCTCATATTCGGGAACCTGAGGGTCCCTCGCTCCAAGACAAACCAGACTCGCTTTTGCTACAAACTCATCAAGATCTCCTTCTAGCCGCTCCAATACAACCACCTGTTTCATGCTAAGTCACTCTAATTCTTAACTCTTAGTGGCCACTATACCTTCTATCTATCCCTAACACTATTCTTGAGCTATCCATCCCTATCAACAATAAAAGTAAGTTAACTCTTGTGAGTTTATAGGTAAATTTCGCTTTGTTTACTATCGAATTCTCACAATATGGTCCTTCGTAACCTCTGAATTTTGTCTTATGCTATCTTTTTTTCTTTGTCTTTTCTTTCTTCTGCTTTCCTGTTGTCTACTATTTCCTGGCTATTCCTTCTTTCTGTTCCCTATTTTCTCTTCCCTGGTGTCCCCTGTAGGCTTGAGAACTCGTGTTTGTTGTCTGAGGCCTAATTTCCGCCGGGTCCCGCTTATTTTGCCCGACCATATGAGCCGCCGCCATGTATTTCCGACTGGCGCCTTTGGCAGGGGGGGGGGGGGGGAGGACTTTAACCAGGTGGTAACTCGGTCTCTTCATCGCTACCCCAAACCTATTAGGAAGGTCTCTATATTAGGCCATAGCTACGTCAGGGAGGTCATGTGGATAAGCCTGTGTTCCACCCATTTTTTGAAGTTAGGACTTTTTCCCAAGGGGGTGCTAGGGTGGACAATATAAAGTCCTCTGCGGCCTGGGAGAGCCACGTCCGATACCAACCGGACCTAACGTTCTTAGTCTTGGGAGGAAACTATATCCATCCCGAGACTGATATACGCTCTGTCGCCAACGCCATACAGGACCTCGCCAAAGAGATTGAATCAATCTCAGGGGCCTGTAAAATAATAGGCCTGGAGGCGAGACCGGCGCCCCGCGGTCTGACGGCAGAGCGATACAAAAGTATAACGAACGGGGTCAATCGCTGGGTAAAGAAAGTACTGCCTTTCACTAAGTCCCGCTACCAGTCCATGGAAGTGCGGGACGGAGACTACAGTGAAGACGGCGTACATCTTGCATATGATGCCAGCGAAGACCTGTTCAAGAGGGTCGTGGCTTCTGCCCAGGAGCACTTCACAAAGCTGGGAGATGTTCAGGCTTTAAGGGACCAGTCGGATGAGGAATGGGAGGCGGGTACTTTCTCTAAGGTAGATCTGAGTAATAATTGGTAGGCTATAGGCTAGGTAAAATTGCAACAATTAAATTAACGTAAAGTAGTATTATAAGGGTTAAATTGAATTTGTTCGGTCTCAACTAAATTTAAAGGGGGGTAATTACCACAAATTGTTTTGGTGCCATTAGATGTTGGGCTAGCCTAGTTTATTATAAGTTTACAATTTAAATTGGCTTGTTATACACCTTTTTGGCCTCCCTTCCTTAGTGTACTCTTACAAAATTTTGCCGCATATTATGTAAGGTTAATTACTTTATTTTGTGAGTGGAGATAGTAGGCATTCGTTAACTTTTATTATTACGCTCTGCATCTTATTTCCCTCATTATTGCCCTACACCAACAAAATTGCCGCATTTAATATAAGATTTACCATTTAAATTCAAGTGTGGAGATCCTTATGCGTTGTCCGTTTACTTTTATTATTGCGTTCCGCGTCATATTTCCCGCTTATTTTGCCCTACCCCGACATCACACGTTTAATTAATTATTACGTTTGAGTCGGGGTTCCCTATATCTTGCCTTTATTGGCGTCGGCTAACTTTCTGAGTGCGCTTTACGTCCATATAGGCAAGATATAGTACCGGTATTATTCTAGTCTATTTCCTGTGTATTGCCATCATGTCGTTGACACTGTCCCAGTACAAGCGACGCAAGGGGGGTATCAAGAGTGGTTTGACTAGGATCACCAAAGATATTGCTACATTTTTTGATAATGATGGTGATGCGATTGAGGCTAAATTGGCTTCGGTATTAAGACAGCTCGAAGATTTAAATTTATGTCGCCGCGAAATGGAAACGCTCTATGAAGATGACGCCGAGTATTTTGCGGACATAGAAACAGACGTGGATTATATAGAGTGTCTTGATAAAGTTATCATCCTCCTCAAAGGTAAGCTAAAACACAAGGAGCCAAATCGTGCTGCAGTCAACAGAAATGCCGGTATAAGATTGCCGAAAATAACCCTTCCTGTGTTTGACAGTGATCCCACACTATGGTTGGGATTCTGGGATATGTTCCACTGTAGTGTCCACAGCAATGCGGAGCTCAGTGACATCCACAAATTCACCTACTTAAGAGGTCAACTGAATGGCGAGGCAAAACAAATCATAGGTTTCGCAATTGAGGGAGCCAGCTACCAAACAGCGGTTGCCCTTCTAAAGAAAACCTATGGGCACAGGGATAGAATTAAGGCAGCACATATAACTAACCTTACTACTTTGAATCCTCCCTCTTACAATGTCGAGGAACTAAAGGGATTCTATGCTAGTTTTGAAAGTACACTGAGGTCAATAGAGACCCTACAAATTACCCTTAATGAAGCTAGTGTTATAATTTTCATGAATAAATTGCCATCCCAACTAAAGGAAACATTAAAGAGGACTTTAGGTGAAGAAGGTCTGGATCTAGAAAGGTTAGTCCAGGCTTACCAGACAGAAGTGTTTAACATGGAAAGTGTAGCAGAACGGACTACACCACACATACCAGTTGCTTCAGCATCCTTTGCGGTGCAGGAGGCCTCGGTGCGAAGGAAGGGTTGCAAGTTGTGCGAAGGGGCACATGCATGGTTTAAGCGTCTCAAATTCAAAACCAGTGCTCTGAAAGTAAAACGCGCAAAACAACTCAACCTTTGCACAGAGTGCTTATCTTCAACCCACGGGAGCAACGGTTGTTTGAACCCTGACATCCGCAGCTGCAAGTTCTGTCAAAACAGACACTACCATACCCTCTGTCAGTCCAGATTTCAATGGGACGGTGCAAAGAAGGAGCAAAAACCTCAACAGGTGACCAAGACACAAACTACCACGATGTCTGTGTCATCAAAGAAGACTAGTATTATCCTCCCAACTGTTATGCTGCCAACAGTTAAGGAATCAAGAGGAACAGTCAAGATGAGAACACTGCTGGATCAGTGCTCACAGCGCACCTTCATTTTAAATTCCGCTCTAGACTCGATCCATTATATAAAAGTGGGTGATGAAGAGCTAGAGTTGCGAGGGTTTACCGGAGCATGTGAGAGCAGAAAGTACCCAGTAGTGTCCTTCAAATACAAGTTCCGGGGCAGAAACTATTCTCTACAAGCAGTTTTGGTAGAAACTCTCCCGGATCACAAAGGATCAGAATGCCTTGAAGCAGACATGAGAGTTTTGCGAAACAAGGGTTACAAATTAGCTGATCCTCTAATGACACAGACATCTCGACTGGACTTGTTGGTTAGTGTCGATTATTATTATGACTTAGTGCGGCCAGGGTACAAAAAGGAGGGTGACATAATTCTCTTACCCACTAAATTTGGCTATACACTAAGTGGCTCCTGCCATAACGACAAGTCTAGCGCCCAAGTAGAGGTAGTTACAATTTTGAAAGTAGCGGTCACCCCACGGAATCAAGTAATCCATGCCATAATGAATTAAAATGTATGTGGGACCTGGATCATCTAGGAATTTCTCCAAACGAAGATTCAAAGGAAAACATGTCTGCGTTGGACATATAGTACAAAGTACAAAGGAGTACAAAGGAAATCAAGCAACAACAGATCTAGTGACCCTTCTAGGTTGCTTGTCCTCCAAAACACTGAGGATCAAGTGTCCAAACAGTGGTTTAGAGTGGGTAAGAAAACATTGGAAAGGGAATTACTGCCATGGAACTAATGTCCGTGGCAGGATTAGGAAGTTAGTAGGGGACAGATGGGTTAGTAACTGAGGGGGGGATAAAATAAAGTTTTTCATTTACAAACGCAGTCAGTCGCGGGTTTGATGCGAGATATTTGTCTACGCGGAGTTTAAATGAATCAACGGTGATGCAGTCTATAACGTTTCGGGGAAGCCCATTCCACAAGTTGACAACTCGATTGAAGAAGAAATTCTTAGATTCCTGTGAGTTAAAAGATTTACCAATAATTTTGCAACCGTTTCCCCGCGTGTAATTAGATTGGTCGATAGTGAAGTACTTACTACAGTTCATATTGTCGATGCCTTTGATGATTTTGAACACTTGAATTAAGTCACCTCTTAATCTGCGCTGGGTTAAAGGAAATAGATTTAATTCTCTAAGACACTCGTCGTATGGTTTGTTCTTTAGGCTAGGTATCATTTTGGTAACTCTACGTTGAACTCGTTCTAGCTTGTTTATATCTTTTTGGTAATAAGGGCACCAGGATTGAACGCAGTATTCATATACAAGGAGACAGTAACATACTCTGTACAGAATCAGCAATATGAAGTCAGACTGCCATGGAACCAACATAAAGAGAAGCTGCCTTCTAATTATGGTTTAGCAGCGGGTCGCCTAAGGGGTCTGCAGAAGCGTTACAAACAAGAACCTGTCTATTGTAGTCACTACACCAACGTTATCCAAGATCAGCTTCATCGTGACTTTATTGAAGAGGTTCCTTTCGGTGTTACTGAAAACAGTCATTATTTGGCACATCACAGGGTCACCAAGAATAGCACAACAACACCCGTTCGTGTTGTGTACGACTGTTCCGCTAGTATTGGCAAAGGCAGGCCAAGTCTTAATGACTGCCTTTACACAGGGCCATCACTGGTGCCAGATCTAGCAAAAATATTGCTGCGATTCAGGGTACACAAATATGCCTGGATAAGTGACATCGAGAAGGCCTTTCTCATATTGAGACTTCACGAAGAAGATCGTGACTATACCCGATTTCTGTGGCCAAAGGATCCCTTGGATTTATCTTAACCCTTACTTTGCTACCGATTAAAGGTAGTGTTGTTCGGGGCGACATGCTCACAGTTTCTTCTTAATGCCACGATCTTAAAACATATTTCCATTATTAACCCTCCAGCCCCGAGGGCTATAGCTCGCGACTGTGCTGCGGTACCGGGTGTTTTGACGATCTTTGGGCTATGTTAACTACTCTGTAAGTCAATGACTATGGCATGTAATGTTGTGAATAAAAAAGAATAATGTTCCACAAACCTTCCTCTGTCGAATGGCGTTGAGTAAAGGTCTCTAGCCCCTCTGGTTGCATAATGGTGAGCGCGGGAAGACGAGTGTTTTTCGGCGGCAAATTCTTCCCGCGTTCGGACGCGTCGCCCCGGCCATGGCTACGACGCACCTAGCCGCTCGTCGCGCCAAAGTATTTATCTCCCTTAGACGATTTTAGTGTTTGATATTGAGAATGTGATGTTTATTTGATATTTTTCTAGTTATTTTGAGGCCAATTATATAAAATATGTTTATTAGGGTATCACTGTCACTGATATTGCTAATTTTCACTCGATACCGTACATTTTATTAGTAATTGAGGTAGGTTATTGTTGTATTAGGCACTGATTATTCGTTATCACAGGTGTTTATTATACTTTGGTCATCAAATATTAGGTCTTGTGTCACTTTCACTTTGACAAATATGCTTTAGAGAGTGTCACTGTCACTGATAATGCTCATTTTCACTCGATACCGTACATTTTATTAGTAATTGAGGTAGGTTATTGTTGTATTAGGCACTGATTATTCGTTATCACAGGTGTTTATTATACTTTGGCCATCAAATATTAGGTCGTGTCACTTTCACTTTAACAAATATGCTTTAGAGAGTGTCACTGTCACTGATAATGCTCATTTTCACTCGATACCGTACATTTTATTAGTAATTGAGGTAGGTTATTGTTGTATTAGGCACTGATTATTCGTTATCACAGGTGTTTATTATACTTTGGCCATCAAATATTAGGTCTTGTGTCACTTTCACTTTGACAAATATGCTTTAGAGAGTGTCACTGTCACTGATAATGCTCATTTTCACTCGATACCGTACATTTTATTAGTAATTGAGGTAGGTTATTGTTGTATTAGGCACTGATTATTCGTTATCACAGGTGTTTATTATACTTTGGCCATCAAATATTAGGTCTTGTGTCACTTTCACTTAGTTATATGATTTGTAAACGTTTTATATACAATTTATTGTGTCTTTTTCACTGATTTATATATTTCTATAGGTTCTAATCATATGAATGTCACTTGGTATATACATATGTGTCACTTTCACATATTATTATGGTGTAATTGTATTTGTATCAATTTTCTCATAATACATGACTTTTGTATTACAATAAATTGGTTTTCTTCCACTTTTTGCCTATATATAATTATAGTGTACATATTGTCATTTTATTTGGCAATTTCAGTATGATTATTAGAACTCCAGCTTGGAGTGGTAATCAAAGAAGCACTCTAAAGCACAGAGTGCCACCTTGCACTCCACACACTCCATGGTTGACTTTTTACCTGGCCTCGGCCTCACCCTGCTGTTGTAGCAGACATGGCACCGCTTCTGCTGCGTTCTTCCCGATTCATTCTGAGGCAGGGAACCAAGCCTGTGCCTAATCAAGTATTGAGCACACTGCAAGCGGTCAATAACGGCGGGCCCAGGATGTGCCACTGCCCTCTGTGGCGTAGCATACTTCTCCAGGAGCTCCGTCAACACCTGCTTTTGGAACCTCCGCAGGCTATTGAACTTCATGGGTGTGTTCACATTCCGAAGCTTGTATATATTGTAGGCATTCAGAACTGACATGTCCACCATATGCAGAAAGAACTTTTTGTACCATCTGCACGAGGTACGCAGGCAGTCAATGAAGCCTATCTGCATGTCGGACTTGTCCACCAGCCTCATGTTGATGTTGTAGTCCAGGTGACAAGATGGAGCGCTGCGAGGATATCAAGGTACCGGTCGCGAGACATATATTTCCCGAAGGCAGGGGTGGATATCAGATCATTGGTGATCCAATAGTCAGGCAACCTATGCTTCTTGACATGAGGCATTAGCATGGTGAGTGCCAGGAACACCATGAACTCTTTATGAGTCACTGGGGTCCACTGCCTCATGTGGCCCTTGGTCACCTTGCCCAAAAAGTGGACCTGGAATTGGTGCTGCTTATTTGTCTCTTTGACAACATAGCCTACCACCTCCTCATCAAAGAAGGCCTCAAATAGTTCGTGTGGTGGAGCATTGGGGCCTGCAGGAAAATTGGGGGTAATGCCTGAACCCTCCAGTACCTCATCAAAAGCTGGCACATCAGGGTTGTATCCATCCCCATCAACTACGTCTTGCCACTGAAAAACGTAGAATGGGTCTTGTCTACGCTGACGAGGAGATCCAGCTGGTGGCCCAGCACGCCCACGGCCAACTCGGGAGGCGCGCGCCCTAGGGCGGCGAGGGCGTCGGCCAGGGCGGCGGGCAGCACGACGGGCAACACGACGCCGGGCCAAGCAGATGGGTCGAGGGTCGTCGATGTCCATATAGTCATCGTCTGAGTGGTCATCTTGCCCTGACGGTGGACCTATGTAATCATGGCCAGAGTCTTCAGAGAGGTGCCCTTCATCATCAGTGGCCCCCACATAATCTGGCGGGGAACCAGTGATGGGCGGCGTGCGGGTGGGCGAGGTGGGGAAGGAGTGGCAGGTGAGGCTGTGTCCCCCCGAGGTCCTGGGCTCCTTGGCCTGCGACGAGTGACAGAAAGCAATGTTTCACTGTCACTAGGCCCAGGTATTGGTGATGCGAGCTCAAAGACTTCTTCAGGAAGACATGTTGAAGGCGGGAGAGGTGGGGAGGACCGTGGGGAAAGTTGCGAGGACGTATGGCTGGGGCCGGCAGGGGTGGACGCCGCGGGAGCCTCGAACAAAACTCTCTTACTTTTCTTAATTGTTTTGGTATATTTCCTGCCTTTCCCCTTTTCGGCAGCAGTATGTCTCCTGTCGGGGGACCTAGGAGGCAAATAGGCCGAAAGTGGGGGGTCCTCAACCCTTGGCAATGGTGGGGAAGAATGCGGGGCATCCGGGTCATCTTGGGTGGCGTGGGTAGATAAGGGAGACAATGGCGGACGAGAAGGGTCACCACGCTGACCCTCACTCACAGCCTCATCCTCACCAAGTATTTTTGCTTGTTCCCTAGCTGCCGCGGCCGCCTTCTCAAGTATTTTCTGCTTATACAAGTGTAGCTTGAAAGGCGATTTACCTGGGGAAGGGCTTGGCGTCGTGTCACTTATGCGAAATTTGGTGAGTGACCTTGAACTCTCCCACTCACTCACTCTCTCAAGTTCACTGTCTTTAGGTAAACCAGCTTCCTCAACATCTGGTACATCACCTTCATCACTCTCATCACTGTCATGTTCTCTCGCAAATCCCAGGAATTGCTCTTCTTTCTCACTCTCACGGCCATAATCACTCGACTTATAATTACTGGAGTCGTCACTGACTATATCATCAACAATATACTTGGCATCAGCACGCTCATATAGTCTCAATGTCGTCTCAATACCTCCGGGAGATAACACATTTAGGCGATGGCGTCGGGGGTAAGGCGCGACGAACTAGCAAGGGCGTCGTAGGAAGCACGGTATCGGACACAGCGGAATCACTATTTGGCGTACTGTCCATGATGGCGTCGGGGTAGATACTGTTGCGGTGGCGTAGTTTACGCCTGGTGGCGCCACCTACCCTCCCACGACACCAAAAATATACGCGCGGCATTCGAAAGCACTCACGCAAGCAATGGGCGTTCAAGAGCCCTTCCGGGTTGCGCGGGCCGAGTTTGTTATGGGCGTTCAAGAGCCCTTCCGGGGTGGAGGGGTTAAAGAGGATCCCGGAGTTGTGGAGGCTATTAAGGAAGGTTTGTACATTGACAACCTCCAGGGTACAGGCAGTGATGAAGAGACTGTCGTTAAGCGTTACTGGGATGCCCAAAGAATAATGTCTCAAGCACATTTATATCTCAGAGAATGGGCTACCAATAGTCCTCAACTACGTGACCTCCTGCAATTGGATGGTGTTGCTGCCAAGAATCAAGAGCGAGTGAAGACATTAGGACTCTTATGGTTACCGGACTCTGATCTGTTGACGTTCAACGCTAGTCTCCCAGAGACCAATAAGGCAACAAAGAGAGAGTGCTTAAGAGTGGCGGCACAACTGTTCGATCCACTCGGTGTACTACTGCCCGTTACAATAAGGTCCAGAATTTTCTTACACCAATTATGGAGACTGAAACTAGATTGGGACGATCCGCTACCTGAAGACTGCGCTACCGAATGGTCTACAGTTACCAAGGACCTGCACCTCTGCTGTGACTTTACTTATCCTCGGAGGACGGTATATGATGATTCAGTGGAACTTCATGCGTTTAGCGATGCAACTGGTGTCGCTTATGGCACTGCAATATATTTTGTGAGCCCGGAACATAGCTGTCTGGTCATCGCTAAAGCAAAGGTCGCTCCCATAAGATCCATAACTATACCAAGATTAGAGCTAACTGCTGCTTTGCTAGCCGCCAGATTAATCAAATTTGTGGAGGAAGCCTATCATAGAATTGTAAAAGTCAACAAAATTGTATTATGGTGCGACAGCCAGGTTACATTGCATTGGTTGCGTAGTATGAAGAAGCTTCCAGTGTATGTCGCAAACCGTGTTGACGAAATCAAATCCCTTCTTCCGACTGTAGAATTCCGGTACGTGTCCTCTAAAGAAAACCCTAGTGACTTACTGTCTAGAGGTGTTTCGGCAAAACTTCTGAAGTCTTCTACGTTTTGGTGGGAGGGGCCCATGTGGCTCCGAAACAAAGACGAGTGGCCAGAAGACATATTACCAGATGACCCAATGCCAAAAGTAACTAGCCAAATCATTGGGACCAATGAAGAACAGGACACATGGTTATGGAACTGGGAAAAATATGGCAGTTATGATAAATTAATTTGGGTAGTTGCATGGACTATTCGATACAAGAATAATTTGAAGGCAAAAATTAAAGGGACGTCTCCCACAAACTGCCCTCCTCCGCATAAAGGAACTAAAAGTAGCAGAAAAGATTATAGCTCAAAGATGCCAGCAGGAATGCTTCCCAAAGGAGTACGAGATGCTGTCTGGTGACAAGGGTACTCGCAATAATTTGGTAAACCAATTAGGACTTGTCATGAAAGGAGGAGGAATTGTATATGAAGGTAGATTCAAGTTAGCGGCTCTTCCGGATTCAATGAAATATCCGATACTACTGCCTTCCAAACATCCTTTCACTACCATGCTCATCAATATGTGTCATCTTGTCTGTTGTCACTATGGAGTTAATCACGTGGTCGCATATATACGGCAGAGGTGGTGGATTCCTAAGATAAGACGAGCAGTTAAACAAGTGACCAGTAAGTGTATAACCTGTCGTAAAATACAGGGTAATACCTACGCGAAAGCTAGAGTACCTCCTCTACCAGACATCAGGACTACTCCTAGAGATCCCTTCGAGGTCACAGGGGTTGATTATACAGGAGCAATTCCTGTCCGGGGCTCACACAACAACAAGGCTTGTATGCTTTTATTTACGTGCGCTACTACAAGAGCTATTCACATTGAAGTAGTAAGCAATATGACCTGTGACAGCTTTATCCATGCATTCCGGAGATTTTGTAGTAGGCAGGGAGTTCCACAGATAATGTTAAGCGACAATGCTGCTACATTTGTGGGAGCTTCCAGACACTTGGAAGACATCCAAAGCGATCCCAGTGTTCGGGCTCATCTTGCCGAAATCCGATGTGAATGGCGTTTTATCCCAGCACGCGCACCTTGGTTCGGAGCTATTTGGGAGAGAGCCATAGGTATTGTGAAGGCTGGGCTTAAAAAAGTACTAGGTCGTGCTCTAGTCTCCTTTGAGGAACTAACTACAGTCCTATTGGAGCTGGAGGCTACCGTGAATGATCGCCCTTTAACATATGTCTCAGGTGATCTGGAGGACCCTTGCCCTAGTACTCCATCCATGCTGGTTAAAGGTCGTATACTTCGTGACTTCCCAAAGGACCTAATTCAGCTAGATGAGCTGCAGGATCCTAGTTACGATAGTAAAGCAGCGATACACAGCAGGTACAATTACATCAATAAATTGATCCGGGACCTATGGAGGCGTTGGTCTAGTGCATACTTGGCATCACTACGAGAAGCCTATAAGAATAAAAGAGGCTCATCAAGCAGTGTATGGCCAAAGATAAATGACATCGTGCTTATACATGACGAGGGACCTCGTGTCCTTTGGAAACTTGGTAGGGTAGTTAGACTCTATCCCGGACGAGATGATCTGTTTAGAGTGGTCCAGATTAGAACAAAAACTGGCCTGACCATTCGACCCATCGTCAAGTTGTATCCATTGGAACAGGAAATCGAAAGCATTTCGATCCCTCAACCGGCAGTCACTGGTGATAGTGTTAGCTCTCACGACTCCACCCCTATGTCACCAGCGGTCGCTGCACCATCTGCCAGTAATTAATGATCCTGTTGGAAGATTACCTCTTCGCCGAGCCGCTGTTAGCTCTTCACAGCTATGGAGATCTAACATCGCTGCGGGATTATTGTAGATATTGTATATATTGGTGGTGGGAATGTGTCGAGACTCGTAAGTAACTCGACAGTTTAGGTTAAGTAAACATACTGGAAGTTCAAATTAGGCGCCAGTATTAGGCTAAGTTATATCTTAATAAATAAAGGTCAATGTGTGTCTGTTTGTCAGTTACCCGACCTTTGTTACTAAACTCCTCCCACAGTTTTGGTGCCAGGTGGGAGTGTGGGGCACCGTTGGAAAGCCCAGGCTTTGGAGATGGTTTTAGGCGAGTTTAGTGGAAATCAGAGACACTTTTGTTTAATAAAATTTTCAGCAGAACTTATGTAGTATGCGGGAGCGAAAAAAATGCGAAAAAAATTGCCGTTTGGGGCAGAAGGAGGCCTCCGATCGAAAAGGTGTATGGAACGAAAGTTGTTCGCAGCTCCCCAAAATGGGGGTACGGATGAGGTCAGATCCAAAATCGGAGGTCATTTAGCGGCTGAAATCGAGGTCGCCGTTTAATGAGGCACAGGGTGGTCGAGGCCGGTGATTATGGTAGTAGTAGTATTGTGATGATTGTGGTAGTAATGATTGATGATGGTGATTATGGTAGTAGAATTTAAACCCGGGCAACGCCGGGTACCCCTCCTAGTATCTATATAAAAGATATATACTATTTCGTATTAAGTTTATATGGGTTTATTATCCATTATTATATCGGGTTGTCATTATAATAAATCCGTTATATCTTGTAGTTAGTTAAATGACGCATTGGTAGATAAGATAACTGCGCATGCGTCATATTCGGGAACCTGAGGGTCCCTCGCTCCAAGACAAACCACTCGCTTTTGCTACGAACTCATCAAGATCTCCTTCTAGCCGCTCCAATACAACCACCTATTTCATGCTAAGTCACTCTAATTCTTAACTCTTGGTGGCCACTATACCTTCTATCTATCCCTAACACTATCCTTGAGCTATCCATCCCTATCAACAATAAAAGAAAGTTAACTCTTGTGAGTTTATAGGTACATTTTGCTTTGTTTACTATCAAATTCTCAAACACATTGCACATGGAGCTACTAGTATACCCAACAATAAATGAATGCTTATATTCTCACATTTAACATTCACACATCAGTCGTACTACAGTGCCGCTTATGGAGCTAGTTACAACCTCTACAACTCAAAACACCAAATAAAAGTACATGCCGCAGTAATATGCACATGCAACAAATCAAATCAAGAATTATTGCCAGAATGGCAGCTATCTCTCAAGCCCAACCAGAGGGTCATACGAACCTGCTTTCTTTCAACCGCGGGTACCCTTCATAGTCTGCAACTGATCCCACACCACAGCCGCAACCACTAGGTCCACCACACCCGGCCCTTCTACCCTGGAACAGCTTCAAGTGAAACATTGCAACCTAAAACAAGGCCATCACAGGTGATCTACCAACTGTACAACCAATACAAAAAGATGGCTGGCAAACTATATAGCAGACAGATGTGCACATGCAACATTTGCTGGCCACTTATCGAACACCAGAAACTTTACAGAGTCCCTCAAGGATCCATATTCTGTCACCCACACTCTTTAACCTATGCATGTACGACTTACCTACACCCCACACACCCCAAATACACATAGCCTCCTACGCAGATGACATAACACTCACATGTATACATCAAGATGCAAACACAGCAGCACAACTCCTTCAACCCTACCTCAACACACTAAACAATTGGTTCACCAAAAACAGACTCAAGCTAGCCCTAGCCATATCCACAAACTGGACAGCAGAACACTGCCATATTCCTCACCTCACCTTAAGCAACATCAAATCTCACTCACTCACCCAAAATCCTTGGTGTAAATTAGGGGAAGAGTAAGGTTATGGTCTTTGAAAGGGGTGCAGCCACAGGATACATAGGCCTACATACATCCATAACATTTTAAGACTGAGTGCTCCACACAAACGTGCAGTTTCAGTCTCTTGTCCTAAGGGCGGCATTCCAGGCAACCCTGTTAGGGGATGCTTCACTTGTCAAGTTTTTGGATTCGAGATCGGCACGTATAGTCCGATCCCAGGTCTTCCTCGGTCCACCCCTTGATGCAGCTCCCTCCACGATCACAGACCTGCATCTTTTCACCCAATTTTGTTCATCCATTCTCTCCACATGCCTATACCATCCCAGTCTACTTGTACCCATCTCCTCGCTAATACTCTTTATACCCAAGTGTCTCCTCAGCTAATCATTAATTATTCTATCCTGCAGTTTGGCCCCACACATCCATCTCACCATTCTCATCTCATTACGTTCCATTATGTTGACATCCTGTACTTTAACGGCCCATGTTTCTGAGGCATAAGTCATTGCACTTCTAACACATGAAGCATACATTTTTCCCTATAGGGGGAGAGTCATTCTTTTCATGGTCAGAATTGGCAGCAGTTCTCTGCAGCCCCATGCTGAAGATCTACCGTCGCCATTGGCCCTGCAACATCAAAGAGCAATATCAGGCCACCCTTACCTACAATACCGGTACCCCTGTCGAGACCCGTAAGTAACTCGACAGTTTAGGTTAAGTAAACATACTGGAAGTTCAAATTAGGCACCAGTATTAGGCTAAGTTATATATCTTTATAAAAGATATGTACTATTTCGTATTAAGTCTCTATGGGTTTATTATCCATAATTATATCGGGTTATCATTATAATCAATCCGGTATATCTTGTAGTTAGGTAAATGACGCATTGGTGGATAAGATAACTGCGCATGCGTCATTTTCGGGAACCTGAGGGTCCCTTGTACCAAGACAAACAAGACTCGCTTTAGCTACGACCTCGTGAATGCCTCCTTCTAGCCGATCTCAATACAACCACCTGTTTCATGCTAAGTCACTCTAATTCTTAACTCCTAGTGGCCACTATACTTTATATCTATTCCTAATTCTATCCTTGAGCTATCCATTACTATCAACAATAAAGCAAGTTAACTCTTATAAGTTTATAGGTAAAATTATACTTTGTTTACTGTCGAATTCTTATAAATTGGTCCTTCGAACTTCTGAACTTTGCCTTATGCTAGCTATTCTTCTTTGTCTTTTCTTTCTCCTGCTTTCCTTTAGTCTACTATTTCCTAGCTTTTCCTTGTTTCTGTTCCCTGTATCCGCTTCCCTGGTGTCTTCTGTAGGCTTGAGGCCTAATTTCCGCCGGGTTCCGCTAGTTGTACCCGACCATATGAGCCGCCGCCATGTGTTTCCGACCGGCGCCTTTGGCGAGGCGGGTCGGGGAAGAGGATTATAAAAGTGTGGTAACGTTCTACCCTAAGCCTATTAAGAAAGTGTCCATTTTGGGACATAGTTATGTCAAGGCAATCTATGTGGACAAGCCAGTGTACCACCCCTTCTTTCAGATAAAAACGTTTGCCCAAGGAGGTGCTCGAGTAGACACCATCAAGTCCTCTGCGGCCTGGGAGAGCCACGTCCGTTACCAGCCGGACCTAACGTTCTTGGTCTTGGGCGGGAATGATATCCATCCCGAGACAGACATCCGGTCTGTCGCAAACGACATCCAGGATCTTGCTAAAGAGATAGAAGATATCTCAGGGGCCTGCATTATCATAGGCCTGGAGGCGAGACCGGCGCCCCGCGGTCTAAAGGCAGAGCGGTATAAGTGTATAAGGAACGGGATTAATCGCTGGCTAAAAAAGGTACTGCCATTCACAAAGTCCCGCTACCAATCTATGGAGGTGCGGGAAGGTGATTACTGTGAAGACGGTAAACACCTAACCTATGATGCCAACGAAAATCTATTTCAGCGGGTCGTGCTGCTGCCCAGGAGCACTTCAAGCTCAACAAACAAGCTCTGAAGGAGCAGTCAGATGAGGAGTGGGAGGCAGCTAGTTTTTCTAAAGTAGATTAGAGTAATTGTTAGGTGGTATAGGTATAAAATTGCAACACTTAAATTAATGTAAATTATAATTATAGGGGTTAAATTTATTTTGTTCGGTCTTAACTAAATTTAAAGGGGTATTTACCATAAACATTTTTGGTACGATTAGATGTTGGGCTAGCCTATAGTTTGATTATGTTTATAAATTAAATTGGCTTGTTTTACAACATTTTTGGCATCCCTTCCTTAGTGTACTCTAACAACAATTTGCCGCATATTTATGTAGGGTTAATTACTTTAATTTTGTGAGTGGAGACAATATAGGCATTCGTTAACTTTAATTATTGCGCTCTGCATCTTATTTCTCTCATTATTGCCCTACACCAACAAAATTGCCACATTTAATAAAAGGTTAACTATTTAAATTTAAGAGTGGAGATATTTAGGCGTTCGTTTACTTTCATTATTGCGTTCCGCGTCATATTTCCCGCTTATTGCCCTACCCCGACATCACACGTTTAATTCATCAACTCTGCGTAAGCAGAGTTTGGTATCGCCTCCCCGTATAGTGGGTATCGTACCACACAAAAAAAATGTCTGTCGTCGTCGTCGTCGTCGTCGTCCGTCTGTCTCGGAACTCCTCCTAGACCGTTGGACGGATGTTCACCAAATTTCACACGAACATTTGTTGCGTGAATGCGAACGTCAGTCAAAAAAAAAAATTGAATTTATGTAATAGTTATGATTTTAGGTCCAAAATATGGTTTTACCCCCCCCCCCCCTCCCGGACCGCCCCACCCCAGCAATGATGGCGTTATTTATGGGGCTCACACACTAAAACCGCATTCGTTCTGGGGGCGAAAACATCTTGCTCCGCATTTGCTAGGTTAACCCTCTCACGTCCTTGACGCAATTTTGAGCCTATTAGGGCTACTTTAACCCTTAAAGAGCGGCGCGCAACATAAGTAGAGTTGAAAAAACTGGCAAAAAACGGGTGAAAAAAGGGTGGAAATAGAGTGAAAATGGGTGGGATAGTAATGATCCATACGTCCGACATCTGTGGCCTCCCGGCCCACACTAACTCCAGTTCCCCCACCGCGCGTGAGGATGACAGTGTAACCAATAGTTCGCTAAAAGTGAGCAATGTAGCAAAATCAGCTAAACTTCCATCTTCGAGGTAACACTGTCAGTGCTCCACGAGTGCTACGTAGCTGTATGTCGCGTCATTGTGTAGCGATTTCCACCTAGTTTTTGGCGCAATACAGTTCCTTTCATACTGATGGTTGATATAGCAGTCAGAATGGCCTGAAAAGGCCCAAAACGGCCACAGAGCACCCGCTAGACAAGGGTTAAAGCCTTTGTTACCATCAGGGGTATTTATAAACCTTTAGTTTATTTACTTCAACCTCTGCAGTTGTCTTTGAGTTAGCTGTGGGCAGAAAACTAATTTTGGAGAGGTAATTATAAGGAGTAATCTATTTCTTATTGCTAATCTGGCAACCTCTGCGTCATAAGGATGTGAGAGGGTTAAGTTAGTTTAGTTGGCATTAGAAGTGATGGTAGTAACAGTGGGATTGATGGTGATAGTAGTGATGATGGTGATAATAGTAGTGATGATGGTTGTAGTTGTATTGATGATGATGATAGTAGTGATGATGACAGTAGTAGATATGATGGTGACCGTACTAGTAGTAGTGATGATGGTCAAAATAGTAGTGATGATGGTAACAAGTAATGATGATAGTTGTAGTGATGATGGTAGTGACGATGGTGTGAGTATTAGTGATGATGGTGAGTAGTAGTAATGATGGTGAAAGTTGTAGTAATGATGACAATAGTTGTGATGATGAAGATCATAGTAATGGTGATGATGGCAGTAGTAGTGATGATGGTGATAGGATACAGGATGTTAAACTTGTGACAGTAGTAATGATGATGGTTATAGTACTAGTGATAATGTTAACAGTAGTAATGATGATTGTAAGATGGTGGTGATGATAGTAGTAATGATGGTTGATAGTTTTAGTATCAATGATGATATTAGTGATTAAGATGGTAGTGACAATGGTGACAGTAGTAGTGATGATTGTAATTGTAGTAGTGATGATAATCATAGTAATGGTGATGATGACAGTAGTCGTGATGATTGTGATTGATGATGGTATTAGTAGTGATGGTGGTAACCTATCGCAGAGTTGGGTATGCCGTTTTGATTTTGGGCAAAACGGCACGTCTACTTTATTATTACGTATAAGTCGAGGTTCCCTATATCTTGACTTTATTGATGTCGGCTAACTTTCCGAGTGCGCTTTGCGTCCATATAGGTAAGATATAATAATATTCTATTTCCTGTGTATTGCCATCATGTCGTTAACTCTATCCCAGTACAAACGACACAAGGGGGGTATCAAGAGTGGTTTGACTAGAATCACCAAAGATATAGCTACATTTTTAGTTGATGCAGATAATGATGCGATTGAGGCTAAATTGGCTTCGGTATTAAGACAGCTCGAAGATTTCAATTCATGTCGCCGCGAAATGGAAATACTCTATGAAGACGACGACGAGTATTTTGCGGACATACAGTAGAAGCAGACATGGATTATATAGAGCGTCTTGATCAAGTTATCGTCCACCTTAAAGGTAAGCTAAAACAAAAGGAGCCAAATCGTGCTGCAGTTAACAGAAATTCTGGTATAAGATTGCCGCAAATCACCGTTCCTGTGTTTAGCAGTGATCCCACTCTGTGTATGGGATTCTGAGATATGTTCCACTGAGTGTCCACAGCAATGCGGAGCTCAGTGACATCCAAAAATTCACCTACTTAACCCTCTCACGTTCTTGACGCAATTTTGAGCCTATTAGGGATACTTTAAAGCCTTTGTTACCATCAGGGGTATTTAGAAACCTTTAGTTTAGTTACTTCAACCTCTGCAGTTGTCTTTGAGTTAGCTGTGGGCAGAAAACTAATTTTGGAGAGGTAATTCTATTTATTATTGTTAATCTGGCAACCTCTGCATCATAAAAACGTGAAAGGGTTAAGAGGTCAACTGAATGGCGAGGCAAAACAACTAATTGAAGGTTTCGCAATTGAGGGAGCCAGCTACCAAACAACGGTTGCCCTTCTACAGAAAACCTATGGGTACAGGGATAGAATTAAGGCGGCGCATAAAACTAACCTTACTACTTTGAATCCTCCCTCTTACAATGTAGAGGAACTAAAAGGATCCTATGCTAGTTTTGAAAGTACACAGAGATCAATAGAGACCCTAAAAATTACCCTTCATGAAGCTAGCTAGTGTTGTGATTCTCATGAATAAATTGCCATCCCCACTAAAGGAAACATTAAAAAGAACTTTAGGTGAAGATGGTCTGGACCTAGAAAGGTTTGTCCAGGCTTACCAGACAGAAGTTTTTAATTTGGAAAGTGTAGCAGATTGGACTACACCACACATACCAGTTGCCTCAGCATCCTTTGCGGTGCAGGAGGCCTCGGTGCGAAGGAAGGGTTGCAAGTTGTGCGAAGGGGCACATGTATGGTTTAAGTGTCTAAAATACAAAACCAGTGCTCTGAAAGTTAAGCGCGCAAAGAAACTCAACCTTTGTACCGGGTGCTTGTCGTCAGACCACGGGAGCAATAGTTGTGTGAACCCTGACATCCGTAACTGCAAGTTCTGTCGTAACAGACACTACCATACCCTCTGTCAGTCCAGATCTCAATGAGACGGTGAAAAGAAGGAGCAAAAACCTCAACAGGTAACAAAGACCAAGACGCAAACTACCACGATGTCTGTATCTTCAAAGAAGACTAGTATTATCCTCCCAACTGTTATGCTGCCAACAGTAAAGGAATCAAGAGGAACAGTCAAGATGCATACGCTGCTGGATCAGTGCTCACAATGCACCTTCATTCTAAATTCCGCTCTAGACTCTATCCATTATGAAAAATTGGCGTTGAAGAGCTAGAGTTGCGAGGGTATAACGGAGCATGTGAGAGCAGAAAGTATCCAGTAGTGTCCTTCAAGTACAAGTTCTGGGGCAGAAACTATCCTCTACAAGCAGTTGTGGTAGAAACTCTCCCGGATTACAAAGGATCAGAATGCCTTGAAGCAGACATGAAAGTGTTGCGAAGCAAGGGCTACAAATTAGCTGATCCTCTAATGACACAGACATCTCGACTGGAGTTGGTGCCGAATGTTATTATGACTTAGTGCGGCCAGGGTACAAAAAAGAGGGTGACATAATCCTCTTGCCCACTAAATTTGGCTATGCAATAAGTGGCTCCTGCCATAATGACAAGTCTAGCACCCAAGTAGAGGTAGTTACAATATTGAAAGTTGCGGTCACCCCGATGGATCAATACATATCCACGGAATCAAATATTTCATGTCGTAATGAATTAAAATGTATGTGGGAACTGGATCATCTAGGAATTTCTCCGAACGAAGATTCAAAGGAAAACAAGACTGCGTTGGACATATACAAGGAGACAGTAACATACTCTGCACAGAATCAGCAATATGAGGTCAGACTGCAATGGAACCAACAAAAAGAGAAGCTGCCCTCTAATTATGGTTTAGCAGCGGGTCGCCTAAGGGGTCTGCAGAAGCGATTTAAACAAGAACTTGTTTATTGTAATCACTACACCAACGTTATCCAAGATTAACTTCATTGTGGTTTTATTGAAGAGGTTCCTTTCGGTGTTACTGAAAACAGTCATTATTTGGCACATCACGGGGTCACCAAGAATAGCACAACGACGCCCGTTCGTATTGTGTACGACTGCTACGCTAGTATTGGCAAAGGCAGGCCAAGTCTTAATGACTGCCTTTACACAGGGCCATCACTAGTGCCAGATCTATCAAAAATATTGCTGCGATTCAGGGTACACAAATATGCCTGGATAAGTGACATCGAGAAAGCCTTCCTCATGTTGAGACTTCATGAAGAAGATCGTGACTACACCCGATTTCTGTGGCCAAAGGATCCCTTGGACTTATCTTCACCCTTCCTTTGCTACCGATTTAAGGTAGTGTTGTTCGGGGCGACTTGCTCACAGTTTCTTCTTAATGCCTCAATCTTAAAGCATCTTTCCATTATCAAAGAGGATCCCGAAGTTGTGGAGGCTATCAAGGAAGGTTGTACATTGACAACCTCCAGGGAACTGGCAGTGATGAAGAGACTGTCATTAACCTCTTCATAACCGAGCCGTCTTTTCCATTGTATTCTGGCTATGATTAGACAGTTACATTTAGCTTAGGAAGGACATGAAGCAATTAAAAGGCTTCAAATTATCTCGAGTCACCCTTTTAACTACCACAGATCCTTCCTTAGCTATATCTATCTATCTTATTTCCTCAGGCCCAATCCCCATTTTGGGGGTAGCCATGCTATATAAAAGCCTCTAGATATGTTTGCAATAATAGAAATAGTCATGTTCGGTAATGAAGGGGTTAAGCATTACTGGGATGCCCAAAGAATAATGTCTCAAGCACATTTATATCTCAGAGAATGGGTTACCAATAGTCCTCAACTATGTGACCTCCTGCAATTGGATGGTGTTGCTGCCAAGAATCAAGAGCGAGTGAAGACATTAGGACTCTTTTGGTTACCTGACTCTGATCTGTTGACGTTCAACGCTAGTCTCCCAGAGACCAATAAGGCTACAAAGAGAGAGTGCTTAAGGGTGACGGCACAACTGTTCGATCCACTCGGTGTATTACTGCCTGTTACAATAAGGTCCAGAGTTTTCTTACAGCAATTATGGAGACTGAAACTAGATTGGGACGATCCGCTACCTGAAGACTGCGCTACCGAATGGTCTACAATTTCCAAGGACCTGAACCTCTGCTGTGACTTTACTTATCCTCGTAGGACGGTATATGCTGACTCAGTGGAACTTCATGCGTTTAGCGATGCAAGTGGTATCGCCTATGGCACTGAAATATATTTTGTGAGCCCGGAATGTAGTAGTCTGTTCATCGCTAAAGCGAAAGTCGCTCCCATAAGGTCCATAACTATACCAAGACTGGAGCTAACTGCTGCTTTGCTAGCCGCCAGGTTAATCAAATTTGTGGAGGAAGCCTATCATAATATTGTAAAAGTCAACAAAATTGTTTTATGGTGCGACAGCAAGGTTACATTGCATTGTTTGCATAGTATGAAGATGCTTCCTGTGTATGTCCCAAACCGAGTTGACGAAATAAAATCCCTTCTTCCGACTGTAGAATTCCGGTACGTGTCCTCTAAAGAAAACCCTAGTGACTTACTGTCTAGAGGTGTTTCGGCAAAACATCTGAAATCTTCTGCGTTTTGGTGGAAGGGGCCCATGTGGTTCCGAAACAAAGACGAGTGGCCAGAAGACATATTACCAGATGATCCAACGCCAAAAGTAACTAGCCAAGTCATTGGGACCGATGATGAACAGGACACACCGTTACGGAACTGGGAAAAATATGGCAGTTATGATAAATTAATTCGGGTAGTTGCATGGACTATTTGATACAAGAATAATTTGAAGGCAAAAATTAAAGGGACGTCTCCCATAGACTGTGCCCTCCTCAGCATAAAGGAACTAAAAGTAGCAGAAAAGATTGTAGCTCCTCAAAGATGCCCGCAGGAATGCTTCCCAAAGGAGTACAAGATGCTGTCTGGTGACAAGGGTACTCGCAATAATTTAGTAAACCAATTAGGACTTGTCATGAAAAGAGGTTTAATTGTATGTGAAGGTAGATTGAAGTTAGCGGCTCTTCCGGATTCAATGAATTATCCGACACTACTGCCTTCCAAACATCCTTTCACTACCATGCTCATCAATATGTGCCATCGTGTCTGTTGTCACTATGGAGTTAATCACGTGGTCACATATATACGGCAAAGGTGTGGATTCCTAAGATAAGACAAGCTGTAAAACAAGTGACCAGGTAGTGTATAACCTGTCGTAAAATACAGGGTAATACCTACGCGAAAGCTAGAGTACTTCCTCTGCCAGACATCAGGACTACTCCTAGAGATCCCTTTGAGGTCACGGGGGTCGATTATACAGGAGCAATTCCTGTCCGGGGCTCACACAACAACAAGGCTTATATGCTATTATTTACGTGCGCTACTACCATAGCTATTCACATTGAAGTAGTTAGCAATATGACCTGTGACAGCTTTATCCATGCATTCCGGAGATTTTGTAGTAGGCAGGGATTTCCACAGATAATGTTAAGCGACAATGCTGCTACATTTGTAGGAGCTTCCAGACACTTGGAAGACATTCAAAGCGATCCCAGTCTTTAGGCTCATCTTACCGAAATCCGATGTGAATGGCGTTTTATACCAGCACGTGCGCCCTGGTTCGGAACTATTTGGGAGAGAGCCATAGGTATTGTGAAGGCTGGGCTTAAAAAGGTACTAGTTCGTGCTCTAGTCTCCTTTGAGGAACTAACTACTGTCCTATTGGAGCTGGAGGCTACCGTGAATGATCACCCTTTAACATATGTCTCGGGTGATCTGGAGGATCCTTGTCCTATTACTCCATCCATGCTGGTTAAAGGTCGTAGACTTCGTGACTTCCCAAAGGACGTAATTCAGCTAGAGGAGCTGCAGGACCCTAGTTACGATAGTAAAGCAGCGATACACAGCAGGTACAATTACATCAATAAATTGATCCGGGACCTATGGAGGCGATGGTCTAATGAATACTTGGCATCACTACGAGAAGCCTATAAGAATAAAAGAGGCTCATCAAGCAGTGTATGGCCAAAGGTAAATGACATCATTCTTATACATGACGAGGGACCTTGTGTCCTTTGGAAACTTGGTAGGGTAGTTAGACTCTATCCAGGACGAGATGATCTGGTTAGAGTGGTCCAGATTAAGACAAAAACTGGCCTGACCACTTGACCCATCGTCAAGTTGTATCCATTGGAACAGGAACTCGAAAGGTTTTCGATCCCTCAACCGGCGGTCGCTGATAGTGTTAGCTCTCCACCCCTATGTCACCATTGGTCGCGGGACCATCTGCCAGTAACAATCCTGTTGGAAGATTACCTCTTCGTCGAGCTGCTGTTAGTTCTTCACAGCTTTGGAGATTAACATCGCTGCGGGATTACTTTAGATAATGTATATATTGGTGGTGGGAATGTGTCGAGCCTCTTAAGTAACTCGACAGTTTAGGTTAAGTAAACATACTGGAAGTTCAAATTAGGCGCCAGTATTAGGCTAAGTTATATATCTTTATAAAAGATATGTACTATTTTGTATTAAGTCTATGGGTTTATTATCCATAATTATATCGGGTTATCATTATAATCAATCCGGTATATCTTGTAGTTAGGTAAATGACGCATTGGTGGACAAGATAACTGCGCATGCGTCATTTTCGGGAACCTGAGGGTCCCTTGCACCAAGACAAACCAGACTCGCTTTAGCTACGACCTTGTGAACACCTCCTTCTAGCCGATCTCAATACAACCACCTGTTTCATGCTAAGTCACTCTAATTCTTAACTCCTAGTGGCCACTATACTTTCTATCTATTCCTAATTCTATCCTTGAGCTATCCATCACTATCAACAATAAAGTAAGTTAACTCTTATAAGTTTATAGGTAAAATTATACTTTGTTTACTGTCGAATTATTATAACCCCTACCTTTCATCATGACCTAACCAGACACCTTGCCTTTCATCTCACCCTCCCAAACACTGAGGAAGAAAGCCCTAAGAGACCACCAAAATAGCAGTTCCCCTGAGCAATCACCACCAAAGAGAACAGAGAACAGTCTCCCCTTTCAACCAAGCCAGAAAAAAACAGGAGTTTCGTCTCCTTGACACCCCCAGTAATTAGACCTTCACCTGACCTCCCCATGTTGAAAGGCCCAAGTCTGTCTCCATCATCAGGGTCCCTGTACCCCATCTTAACTGGAAACCAGTTTCCAGTAAGAGGCACAGAAAGCAGGTAGAGACCAGGATGCAGGGATGGTTCTACAGCTCACCAGCTCTAGCGCTTCCCCAGGCTGTAGGGTGTTTGCTTACCCAGTTCATCACTTACCCAGGTGAAACAACAAGTATCAATTACTGAGGTTATAGGAGCAGTATAATTTACCTAGGTTACTGCAACAGTGTTGCTCACCCAGCACACTGCATACTCGCTAGACGAGGAGACTGAATGTATTTATATACACATCAGTGACTCCTTCGCCGAGATCATCGCCAGCCCAGCAGAGGAAGTCTGAGAACCAGGCACCATGAATGACCACAACCCGAGAGAAGCAATGATACGGAGGGAGAAGAGAACCAGGCCTTGCCCGGAAGGCCTGGAAACAAATCTTTCTGAGATAAGAGTATTTTGTGCCAATTGTTGTTCTCTATTTTGAGATCCTTGCCTAATAATTAATCTTGTTGAATTTCTACAGGTATGTTTTCTTTTAATAGGGATCTTGGGTTTTCCTGATGATGGCTGAGAGACGAAATTTCGAAAAATATATAAGATGTTTCCAAGCGTCCTTCTCCTCCTTACCCTTCTACTATGGAAGCTGAGTTGCCCTAGGTCATCAGCTGATGTACTTTGTACTATATATATACTGTATATACTGTATATACTGTATATATACTGTATATATATCAGCTATACTCTTGTCCTTGGGGAAGCGGAGTCGTATAAGGAATAGTAAGGCCAACGTCAGGAACAACATCTTTATTTGATAACGTTTCGGCTTCTCTTCATGAGCCATCATCAGATCTAAAAATTAAATGAACGTACATGTAGTTCATTTGTTGTGTAAAATTGTATTATCTATAAATTATGTATATATAATTTTACCATAGAATGGGGAACTAAAACGAAAGTAGTGAAACTTTTGACTATCGTGGTGTTAGTGTAAACTGTAAAGTGAAGTATAGTGTATAAGCAAGGTTAAACATGGGGATATTTGAGATTTTTATGTAATTTGTATTAAGTAAAAATAAATAAGTATAGAACATAATTAGCGATACATTCCAGTTGAATTTGTAAACGTGTGTGGAAGGAACGTGGAATTTAACTAATTTGCCTACCGTACCATTAAAAATATATACTAAAGGATATAAGTGTAGGCTACATAACATACCAGTTAATTTAAAACACATCACTACTATGTTTCTATGCAGCGCTGGGGTTTAGCGTTTCGTACATTGCCGACGCATATGCTGCGGCGCTGGTGCCCAGTGGTTTAAGAGGAACCAGCCTTAGGCCGGGATATTTTTCTACCGAAATATGTACAAATTTATCTTGAAAAGAGGTCTAGGGGGGTGTAATTTAAAGCTTGATGGAGGTCTAGGGAACAAACTAAAAACCTACCTTTAAATGATTGAGTGAATTAATAAATGAAGGGTTGACTGTATGATTATATATTAGTAACCTGTACAGTACCATTGACGTCCATTTCATTATATTATGAAGACTATTAGACGATTTTATTCAGCTTAGGTAGGACGTTTACCCTTTAAAGACTACATACTATCTCAATCCCTTCAGCTACCATATATCCTTCCTAAGCTTTATAAAATTGTCTAAATGTAGCTGATATCAAATTATAAAGACGTCGCCAGTACAGAAGGGGTTAATTGATTGAAAGATTAGAATTAGAGGATCAACGAACTAAATGCTTGCTATATTGACTGAAGACTAACCTGGCGCAGCAACTAGGCTACATGGTCATGGTGGACTTAAAGGGGATTCACACGGAACCTTCTTGCAACCAACTTCTAAGATTTTTTTGTTTCAAGATTTCTCCCTTGACCTCCATAAAAATGACCCCCATTCGAGATAAATGTTTGCATTTTTTGGTAGAAAATGTACTTCTAAATTGCAGGCTTGCTATCGCTCGCCAGGAAAGAATCGACCCATAAATGGCACAAAAGGTCTTAAGATTGACAAAGAAATGGGGTGATATAAAGTCTTGAATTAGCCAAACTAATAGGGTGAACGTTTTAAAATCTCAAAACGAATTGAGCTGGAAGGTGGTCCAGAAAAACCAACCCCTTATTCTGTAAATCTGGTCAGACAGCTTCTGAAATACACTTTTATAATAATGTCCCCTATAATAATCCACCTTTAGTCTATTCATAGTGAGTGCGGGTTACTTCCGATGTCTCGCCAGACAGCGCGGCGTGACAGGGGCCGTTGTCCCTATTAATTTTAAAGAAATACATTGAACTCTGCGTGATTGAATCGGTTTCTACATTATATGCTCGTAATGTCGTGTCTAACATGAACACTATGGAAATTGAGTTATCGCTCTACATTCTGATTAGTGCTCTGAAGGGGGAGAATAGGGTAGAATAGAGGGAAATTACGATAATGAATATTTCTTGCTGCCTTGTGATGAGGAAGATAAAAGCTGGGTCACTGGGTGTATGAAGAGTGAACAACACCGACTACTGTATATAATTATCTCCTTATATACTGGGCTAACTTAAATATTACCAATATTTATATGTGGATTGTATCATTATACTGTTTTACAAAAGAGTATGTTGATATTTATCCATTTTCCGTATATTTTTTGAATGATTATTATGTGAAGCAGAAAACAAAAGTTTGTTATAAGACACCAACATTCCATTACTCGCTTCCTTTTTGTAATATATATATATATATATATATCCAGGATGGTCACCCGATCCTCCCAGCCGGCGGCGCTTGTGGCACTTTGGCACTACCAACTAGGAGGCTCTCCGGCAGTACTTCTTTGATTTCCCATGGAATTATTTTTGCTTCCGTGGCCGGGGACCCTCGCAGAATGCTGAATACATTACCGAGGTAATCCTATCAGGCATGGAGGCATACATTCCATCTCCTTTCTCTCAGACTAATGCAAAAAAAATCTTTGGTTTACTCATGCTTGTTCTACTGCTGTCCGCAATAAGGAGGAAGCATTCAAACAGTACCAACGCCTTAAAACTCAAGAATCTCATTCTTCCTATGTTTCTGCCCGGAATCAAGCCAAATCTGTTCTTCGATTTGCCAAACACTCTTTCATCAATAATTATAATAAATGCACTGAACTATCCAACTCTAGCTCTTCCCAAGCTTTCTAGCATCTAGCCAAAAACCTCTCCAACAATTTGTCTTCCTCGTCTTTCCCTCCCCTTTTCCACTCTGATGGCACAACCATCACTTCCTCTGAAAGGAATTAAATACTAATCCGTCAAGAACCGCGAATTTGGATAAAGCTCCACCAACACGACCCAAATTCAAAACCGTCAGGGATAACGACCGAGGACCGAGGACAGCCATGAATGTAAATGTAGATCCGACCAGAACCAAAAATTCGATGAAAGAACGATCTGCGAGTTCTAAAACCGCAACTTTAAAGGTTTTCTATGCAAACGCTCGTAGCATACGCAATAAATTTTCAGATTTAGAGGAACTAGTGTTTACAGAAAATTATGATGTGATTGGCATAACAGAATCTTGGCTCAATACACAAGATAGAGACTTTTTAGCAGAGTATTCACTTCCCGGTTATGTAATGTTTGAGAACAGCCGAATAAATAAAAATGGAGGTGGCGTTTTATTTTATATCAAAGAAAGTCTTAACCCGACCCTCGTGTCAAAACCTCAAATTGTGAACGTCGACACATCTTTTGTGCTAATAAAGAATAATAAAGGTACAAAAATAATACTTGCGTTAATATACAGACCTCCAGCTCAATCAGTGCAAACTGACCGAGAAATTTACGAACAAATTGCAGATGTAAGTAACTCACAAGATACCGTAATTTTTGGCGACTTTAATTTACCTGTGACCAAGTGGGGCGATACTCTTACTTCACACTCCGGACATGACTTGTATACGAACTTGCAAGAGAGTTCGCTTTATCAATTTGTTCGAATGCCGACCCGTGGTAATAACGTTCTTGACATTGTACTTGCAACAAAAGAAGAATTGATAGAGAATTTGAATGTTGGTGATGAATTCAGTAACAGCGACCATCGTACGATAACTTTCACTTTAAAGTTTACTAGTAACGAACCAAATAGTAGCATCGAAAAAGTCCCTAATTTCAAGAAAGCAAACTTCCATAAACTTAGAGCTATGTTTAAAGAAACTGACTGGAGCTTTTTAATTAACAATAACGACATAAATACATCTTGGAAGTTATTCGAAACCACTTACCTAAAAGCAGTGCAAGACTGCATACCATCGAAAATACGGCGTCCAGGCCATAATAATAAGCCCAAATGGTGGAATAAAGATATTTCAAACTGCCTGCTTGCTAAAAAATGTGCTAATGATAGATTAAAATCCTCACAAAATGACGAAGAACGGGTGAAATTTGTAGAGCTACGACGCAAAGCCAAAAAGTTAATTAAGCAAAGTAAAAAGACCTTAGAGTTACATATTGCGAATCAAAGTAAAACAAACCCGAAAGAATTCTATAGTTATATCAGAAAGAAAAAAGTAGTTACTTCAACTGTTGGACCGTTAGTCGATGAAAAAGGAGAATACACCAAAGACGAAGTACAAATGAGTAATGCCCTCAATACCTTCTTTGCATCAGTTTTTACAACAGAAGACCTCAGTGATATCCCTACACCATCGCCGATTCAGATTGATAATTCAGATGTTCTAAGCAATATCACCGTTACAGAGAGAGAAGTATTGAATTGTTTAGATAAACTCAAGGTAAATAAAACGCCAGGACCTGATACAATCTCGCCTAGAGTTCTAAAGGAAGCTAAGAATGAGCTCTCCAAACCACTGACATTACTATTCAATAAATCCTTGCAGTCTGGAACTATGCCTGATCAGTGGAAGCTAGCCAACGTAACACCGATATTCAAAAAAGGCAGCAAATCCCTACCCAGTAACTATCGTCCAATTAGCTTAACCTCAGTTGTATGTAAAATGCTAGAAACGGTCATACGAGACAGACTCGTAAATCACTTGGAGGAAAATAACATACTTAAAGATACTCAACACGGCTTTCGTAAAAAACGTTCCTGTTTAACAAACCTCTTAGACTTCTTCCACGATATCCTCAACCTCTACGATGAGAGTAAAGCTGTAGATATTATATACCTTGATTTTCAAAAGGCCTTTGACAAAGTTCCCCACAAACGTTTACTGCTAAAACTAAAAGCGCATGGAATACAAGACGGTGTGTTGAAATGGATAGAAAATTGGCTCAGCAACAGAAAGCAAAGGGTAGTCATAAACGGTAAGGCATCTAAATGGACCAATGTAAGTAGCGGGGTACCCCAGGGATCGGTACTAGGACCAATTCTCTTTCTAATTTACATCAACGACATAGATGAGGGTCTCACCTGCACAATCTCAAAATTTGCTGACGATACAAAAATTGCAAATAGCGTACTCTCAAAAGAACAAGTTGACGATATGCAACACAATCTAGATAAATTGTCATGTTGGGCCCAAATTTGGCAAATGAGTTTCAATGCGGATAAATGTAAAGTACTACATGTCGGATACCTAAATGAGAAAGCAAACTATTCGATGAATGGCACTCCGCTTAAGAATGTAAACAGAGAAACTGATCTGGGAGTAACAATATCGAGTAACCTAAAACCGAGTCAACAATGTTCAGAAGTTGTTAAGAAGGCAAACAAAATAATTGGCTTTATAGGCAGGTCATTTGAGCATAAATCCAAAGAAGTTATCCTAACCCTTTACAATTCCTTAGTCCGCCCTCTTCTGGAATACTGCGTTCAATCCTGGTGCCCTTATTACCAAAAAGATATAAACAAGCTAGAACGAGTTCAACGTAGAGTTACCAAAATGATACCTAGCCTAAAGAACAAACCATACGAAGAGCGTCTTAGATAATTAAATCTATTTCCTTTAACCCAGCGCAGATTAAGAGGCGACTTAATTCAAGTGTTCAAAATCATCAAAGGCATCGACAATATGAACTGTAGTAAGTACTTCACTATCGACCAATCTAATTACACGCGGGGAAACGGTTGCAAAATTATTGGTAAATCTTTTAACTCGCACGAATCTAAGAATTTCTTCTTCAATCGAGTTGTCAACTTGTGGAATGGGCTTCCCCGAGACGTTATAGACTGCAGCACCGTTGATTCATTTAAATTCCGCCTAGACAAATATCTCGCATCAAACCCGCGACTGACTGCGTTTGTAAATGAATAACTTTATCCTCCCCTCAGTTACTAACCCATCTGTCCCCTACTAACTTCCTAGTCCTGAGGGCAGTAGTTCCCTTTCCAATGTTCCCTTACCCACTCTAAACCACTGTTTGGACACTTGATCCTCAGTGTTTTGGAGGACAAGCAACCTAGAAGGGTCACTAGATCTGTTGTTGCTTGATTTCCTTTGTACTCCTTTGTACTCCTTTGTACTTTGATAAAGCTGAACTCTTCGCTTAAACTTTCGCTAGAAGCTCAACCTTGGATGATTCCAGCGCTATTCCTCCTTCTCCACCCTCCTCTTTCCTACTTATGCCTAATATCCTAATCTCTTTTAAAGATATATCCTCTCTGGGCTTGATACTAAAGTGTACGGTCCGGATGGTGTTCCTCCTGTTGTACTCAAAAACTGTGCTTCCGTGCTGACTCCCTGCCTAGGCAAACTCTTTCGACTCTGTCTCTCCTCTAACGTCTTCCCTTCTTGCTGGAAGTTTTCTCTCATTCAACCTGTCCCAAAGAAGGGTGACCACTGTCAACCTTCCAACTATCGTCCAATTGCTCTCATCTCTTGTATCTCTAAAGTTTTTGAAACTTTACTTCCAAATTCTTACTTCCAAATTTCTTAAGCATTTCTCTTCTCATAATCTACTAACAGATCGCCAGTATGGCTTCCTTAAGGGTCGCTCTACTGGTGATCTTCTTTCATATCTTACTAACTCTTGGTCATCCTCCTTTCGGGACTTCGGTGAGACCTTTTCTATTGCGTTAGACATATCGAAGGCCTTCGTTAGAGTCTGGCACAAATCTCTAATTTCCAAACTACCCCCCTCCTTCGGTTTCTATCCCTCCATCTGTGCCTATGTATCTAATTTCCTTTCCGATCGTTCCATAGCTGCGATTGTGGATGGCCATCGTTCTCTTCCTCATCCTATCAACTCCGGTGTTCCTCAGGGATCTGTCCTATCTCATATTCTCTATCTAATTTTCATAAATTATCTTCTCAACTGTACCTCAATTCCCATCCATTCATATGCAGACGACTCTACCTTAGACTATTCAATTAGTTTCCCAGAATGCCCCAGGCAGCAATCCCTCAAAAGTAAACTTAAAGAGCATAGCTCGTCCAATATTTTGACTCGGGTTTCACCAGAATCGTCATTGTCAATGTACACCATACCCCTATGTAAAATATTAGGTGGCTGGGTTCTATATATATATAGATATATGCAATTTTGTGTTTTGGGGGAGTGAATTTCGTGACGTCACAGGCGTTATAGTGACGTCAGCGTGGTACCGTGAGTACCTATATTTTCATAATTCCACCCTCAGTCAAACTAATTTTCCTTGTCTAGTTGTGGAGGTGCCAGTTTCTATAATATGTTTCCCAATAATAGCCCCATGGAAAACGAAGGGATGTCTTACCTATCACATAAAGATGCATATATTAGTAAATGAAAGTAGAAAACATTGGAAATAACCTAAATAATCCATATAGCCGGAAAAAATACAATTGTATTTGGGAATCGGCTCATCTGTTTATGGGGGTCGGCCAGGTATTACTATCCCAGCCACGCCTTTGTATCGGCTTCCTCTCTTTTAGGGAAAGCCACACAAAAAAAGCAGGAAGATAATTATATATCCTTACATTTTTTTTAGAAGATCCTTACATTTGGAAACTCATTACGCCATCAGACAGTATACTAGGACCAATAGAAAAGAGAGGAAGATGGCTGTGATGAAGATCGATGCTGGGTGAGGACGATCGAGTTTCGTCAATGAAGGGGAGGCTGGGGAGGCCCAGTTGGAAAACAGCTGATCGATCGATAATAGCCAAGTACAATTTTAATTTAATAAATGAATGAACTGTGCATACAAATATTTGTACATACCTGAATATTCTTACTATATATTGTAAGTACATACACGATAAATTAGGTAAAACAGAGAGATCAGAAGTTTATTTAAAAGTTATCTTACCGTACGAAAATATAAGAGACGAAGCGAAAAATGGTGAAACAAACTGACGGTCTTAGGTATGGTAACACACACAGATCGAGTTGCCAACTAACACCAGACTTGCCTTGCTCGAATATATTATATACGTTAATTCTCGGTCATTTCATGACATATTCCATTAAGACTTCATTCACAGATGCATTCTGATATTGTGTAAGCGCCAATTACTATTATGTGTAAATAAAGCGGTAAATTAGGAAAAATACTTCGTATTGAAGGTATTGAGGGATAAGTCTTTACTCAATATTTTTTTACACGAGTTTCCCCATAACTAATATAGAAAACGATTGTTGGCGCTATTATAGTAAACGTTTTCTTCTTTTATATGTCCTAGTAAATAATTAATAGATGCAATTAGACAGATAGACAGTGATATAAAAAGGTAATCTAATTGTATTAGTGGTATAACCTTATTAAGGAACTGTAGGCTACAAGCAAAAACGTATTATGATAGGCTATAAATACGAATGCCGTTCTACTGTGGAGTCAAAATGGCGTCTTTGTGGTAACCTGTATTGGGTACTCTACAATATACACTAGCCTCTTCTATAATTTACAAAGGGCTAGTCGTCTGACCAAATAGTAGTGCCAATTTAGCATACTTATCGCTAGATCTAGATGTATTTATTTCGATATAGTAGCATTTTATTGCATCTAGTGATATGAATTGTAGTTATATTTTAGGATTAGTGATAATAATCGACATTAGAGAGATCGTGGTATTATACTAGCGATTGTTGCCATTGTTGTATTATCTAGCGACCTTCTAGCATCTTTTGAGAACGAATCTACCGCTATTTTGTTTTTCGTTTTGGTAACGAACCGGTTATTTTCTTCTCTTGGATATTTATTATCAACTGTCAAAGGCTGTAGGTGGGTACAATTGACAAGGGTGGAGGTCAATCTGAAGCCATACATAGAATATAAGCTAATTTAGCGAGGATTGGAGCTGGAATGAGTGTAGCATTAGTAGGTCTGTTAAACAAATCCAGGCTAACTTGTGAACCACTGTGAACTAGTCTTAATTTCGGCTGTGTTTTCAAAGGTGGCCCTTCACCCTCAAAATAGAAATATCTAATGTGAATTTGTTTTCTATTTTAGGTTAAAAATTATAAAAAAGCAAAGCACATGTGCATTATATGTCATATTAACATGCTTTGAAGAGTGACAAAAACAGGATGAGATTTTTGGCGAGCTATGCCCTTTAATGAAGCCATAGAACACTTATCTTCTGATCTAACTACCATCTCCAATTGGAGCAGAGAAAAGCTGGTTACCTTTAATGCTTCCAAAACCCAATTTCTCAATCTATCTACCCGCCCTGAACTCCCAGTGGACTATCCCTTATTCTTCAATAATACAAAAATCAACCCTTCATCTTCTCTCAGTATATATTCTTGGTATCTCTTTTTCTTCTGCTCTATCTTGGAAGTACCATATTACCAGTCTTGCTAAGGAGGCCTCCCAGAAGCTGGGTGTGCTCAACCGCCTCAAGGGGTTCTTTACCCCTGCTCAGCTTCTTGTTCTGAACAGGGGCACAGTGCACCCTTGTATTGAGTATTGTTCACATGTGTGGGGAGGGTCCTCTCACATAGCACTTCTAGACAAAGTAGAAAGGAAAGCCTTTCGTATCATATCATCTCTGCAATCTCTCTCTCTTCGCCACAATGTTGCATCTCTCTCGCTATTCTATCGCTACTTCAATAATCAGTGTTCCTCAGAGCTCTCTCTCAGTGCATACCACCTCCATTATGTAGGGTACGTAGTACCTGTCTTGCAGCACAATCCCATCCCTACTCTGTACAACTCTCAAACTCAAGAGTGAAACGTTACTCCCAATCATTCTTCTATTCAACAGCTGAGCTCTGGAACTCTCTCCCTGAGTCCATCTTTCCCTCATCCTATGACTTAAATTGCTTCAAACTCCCGACATTTTGGCTCGAACATTCCTTGATTTTGGCCGTCACTCTTTTAACTCTGGGGGAGGCACTCATCACAAGCAGTTTTGCCTTTTGTCTCCCTCATCCACATAGAAAAAGAGAGAGAGAGAGAGAGAGAGAGAGAGAGAGAGAGAGAGACAGAGACAGAGACAGAGACAGAGACAGAGACAGAGACAGAGACAGAGAGACAGAGAGAGAGAGAGAGAGAGAGCAAGAGAGCAAGAGAGCAAGAGAGAGAGAGAGAGAGAGAGAGAGAGAGAGAGAGAGAGAGAGAGAGAGAGAGAGAGAGCGCAAGTAATGTCCAAGTTTTGAAAATTAGATCTACTATAACGATTATAAGCCTAGTTACAACAGCAGAACGGCGCATGAATACCGAAATCTTTGAGAACAGAATGACACAAGCTACCGGTACATACCGTACTTTTAATTTCAGTGATGCATATATAAACAGGATTAGTAAATTAATATGGTTAAATCTCCGATGTATTTAGCCTATTGTAATATCCTCTACCCGCAAAAAATCCCGCAACCACAAAAATACTTGAGTTGGCAAAATACAACCAATCGAGTTTGGATTTTAATGAACACTTGACGTCAAACAAGTTCAAAAGTTAAAACCTACACCAAGTATCGCATTATATGTGGGCTAGACTTAATGTTAGTCGATTAATTTTACACAAGGTAGTGTTTGTGTAGATGGATGGGTTTAGATGGAGGAGATTGTTCCTGTGTTTTCGACCATTCTACCCTTACACAAGCTTTGCTTATATCGACCTCTCATTATGGAAGGTTGTTGTTTTTGTTGTTGTTCCCCAGGCTGTCTGGCCGAACAGCCCCAAGGTCCCGAGCAAGGCCAAGGCCACAAACGAGCGCCCCCCACAAAACCCTCCCTGCTTACCACTAATAAAGCCCGGGTGACCGAAGCCACTCCATGGCAGGGAGCTGATGAGGGTGCGGAAATGCCCGGGAAGCCAAAGCCCCACCCAAGGCCCTGTGCCCCTCAGCAATTAAGAAGGGAAAGCTGAGGGGCAAAGGAAAAATGTTACGCTTTGGTTCCCAATCTGCCAACTTCTAGGTTGGCAGTAGGGAGGTCAATCCACGGAAGAGACGCTGTCACTTGAGATCTAGAAAATATCTAAATAAAAGGAACAGTCAGAGTAAGCTATGGGTATGGCAGAGATCGCTCAGCTCTCACTCTGATAGACCAGCCCATCACCATATGACTAGAACCCAATCCTCTCAGCATCAGCTAGGAAAGGCCCTAGAAAGCCGCCTTTGGCGGGGGGATAGCTCCCCCATTTCAACTCCTTTCGGGGTTGGGCACCCGCCTATTATGGAAGGTAAAATAGATTGATATAAACATATCTTGTGTAAGAATGGAATGGTCGAAAACACGAAAAATCTCCCCTACCCACACCCATCCACCATAACAAACATTCATATACACTACTAATGTGGTTAATAGATTGTTGGTGCCTAATTAATCTTTAGTTTTCAGTTGGATTTGCTTTTAATAAACAGTAATATAGTATAGGCTAATGGTATACGCTTTGCCGTGAATCGCTGTTTTCTCCCTAATATATCGATAAAAATAAATGTGTATAAAAATATATTGTGGAAAATGAGACAATAAAGGTCATTACAGATAATTGTTAAGCCTAGGCCTTATACAAGAAGATATTAGATAGTTTCCAGACGGCGATGGATGATAAAGAGGTTTGTTTTTTTAAATAAATAACAACAAAGCTTTGCTCTTATTGACCATTGCCGTCTGATAGGTATGCATCTGTAGTTTTATGAATGAACTAGGCCTATATATTTTGGGGTAAAATTATTAAAGATATGTTAATAATAATCCAATCATCCACATGCATTAAAGGAGAGAGCTCCATATTGAGACATCATTTATTCATCATATTGCTTTATGTTACTGCTTTGAAGCTAGTTATATCTTCCTTATATCTATGATTGCTAGACATCAATAAAAAGCACATTGTATTGTCCTTGTGTGCGAAAACAGCCTGGTACAACACAAAATGTGCCAGTCTCTTTGTGTACAAGCACGCAGCAGTCCCGCACCACCCGGCCAGGTACATATTAGTTTATTATTGTCACGCGACCTGACATCACGTGCATACTATAAATTGGCTTATCACCATGCTAAATATTCTCTACAGGTTGACAAGAAAACGTTGCTGATAAAAAATTGCAGGAAAAACTCTTCAAGAAAATGCTCCTTTACACAGGGCTATTTTTCCGCCAGTTTTATCCCCAACTATCATCTTTCGGCTTTTGACACATAAAGGCGGTGTCCCATGAATTTAACGGCAATTACGGCCAATTGTAGTCTGGCATCTTTTTAATGTTTAAATGTTATCAGACATTAGCTGCATAACATAAGATGCAGGAAATAAATTCACCATCGCACCAGTGACCACACAATAAAGGTCCAAGTCCGCCTCACTACCAGCCACAGAGCCCCCCTCTCACCCGGAATGTCATCCAACCTGGCACAGCCACTAGCAAGACGGTTATCCCAGACCCAAGGAAAGGAGTTAACACCACACAAGCCCTTCTAGCCCGCACCACCACCAACACCAGGACAGCATAGAAAAGAGACAGTACTCCAGCACCTTTAACCAGGCAACAAATTTCAGGCTTAAAACCCCTGTTTTTGGTGAGGTTAGCTTGACGCTGCCAAAAGCACAGCCAGGTTCGAGATTGGGCTCATTGCTAACAAAAACACAACCAGATTTAAGACTGGTAGAGATAGCCTAGGCTCGACGCTGCCAAAAGCACAACCAAGTTTGAGACTGGCAGAGATAAGTTTGACGCTGCCCAACTCAAAAAGAAATTGAAGAAGCAGAAGACTTCCCAGACGCCAGCAAGATCCAAGTCCCCAGATACGCCTACCTCCAGCAAGACTACTCAGGGACCAGCCAACAAGAACAAACTCCAGTCCCCCCTTATTTCCCTTACACTCAGAGAATCGTTAAGTCCTCCCCGTACACCAGGGAAAACCCTTCCAAATATAGAGTAAATTAAGTCTCGTATTTTTCAAGTCCTTTTTGACCACCTGTCAACTTTCCTTTTAGGAAAAATAAAACACACACTCTGTCAGTGCATCTCGTATGAAATATATCTTCTTAAGATGGCACGCCTCCATATTCCAATCCCCAAGTATGACGCAGAACTCTATGACATCACGACATCACCACCTAGGAAATGGTTAAGCCAATCCTAGACTTAGTATACGAATATGATACACAACAAATAGCTATAGTTCACCTACAATTAGGCAAAGCGGTTTCCTTGATAGCAGGACAAGTAGAAATTGGCCAAACATGGGCCCAGTTAAAGCAAATAGTTGTTAAGGCTATACAACCTTCTCTCAGTACTGTTGTATCAATGACCCATTTGATCATATCAAATAGGAGGGATATTTTGATGATACACTGGCACAGCTCCACAAACATAATTATACAGTAGACAGTTTGGGAACTCTTCGCCCTCAACAATCCTGACCAGGACCAGGACCAGGACAAGGACCTAACAAGGGTACGGAGACTTTTAGCCACGGCTGCAGCAAAGTACCAGCAGATAAATGCAGTCCGGAGGATTCCAACCTGACCCCAGCTCGAGACTCCTAGGAATCCCCCCCAGAACAAGTGGCAGAGACAAGAGGATGTACCTGAAGTGAGGCCAGCAACAGTAACCCAACCTCATGACGTGCAACGTCCAATGTTCCTTCCACGACATGAGGGACCAGGAGAAGCAACTCCGATGGCCCATGCCCAGGAATAATCCAGCCAAAACTCCCCCACAGTCTTACGTTTACCCATCGACTAAGACCCCCACCAACGAGGCCACCATAAAACGTGTACATATCATTTCGCAGGCAGTCAACCAGACCGCCCTCACCATCCCGGCCCACCATCAAGTCTGGATACCCCTTACCACCAAGAATGGTGTTCTTCCCCAACATCATACAGAGCTTTTCAACACAATGTGTAACCTCACCCACCATTATGCCAGCACACTCCATCAGTCGCTATTATCTCCGAAAAATCCATCACCCTATCAAAAAGACTAGTAATGGGAGATTTGGAAACATTTGAGGACTCGCCCCCCCCCCCCCCCTACTGACTAACACCAACACCGAGGGCTCCCAACACACCCCTCCTACCAGCCCTGCCCAAGCATCTCACTTCTGCCCAAGAAAAAGGACTAGTAGGTTTATTGCTAGAGTAACAAGACGCATTCGCGCAAAGTTCATAATTCTTAATTCAAACATTCTTATGCATTTCTCTTACCATAATGTACTTTCAGATCACCAGTATGGTTTCATAAAGGACCGCTCTACTGGTGACCTTTATTATCTTACTAACTCTTGGTCATCCTCCTTACAAAGACTTTGGAGAGACCTTTTCTACTGCGTTAGACATATCAAAAGCCTTCGATTGAGTTTGGCACAAATCTCTAATTTCTAAACTACCCTCCTTCAGTTTCTATTCTTCCATCAGTGTTTTGTCTCTAATTTCCTTTCAGACCGCTCCATAACTGCAGTTGTGGAACGTCTCTGTAGATTCTTCACCCGCGCACAGCTTCTTGCTCTGTACAGGGGCACAGGGCGCCCATGTATCGAGTATTGTTGTCATGTGTGGGGAGGTTCCATTCACACCGCATTTCTCGAAAGGGTAGTGTCAAAAGCATTTCTTCTCATCAACTCTCTCTCACTAATTCCTTACAGTATCTTTCTATACACCACAATGTTTCATTTCTCTCATTCTTTCACCACTATTACAATAATCGGTGTTCTTTAGAGCTTTCTCAGTGTATATCTCTTCTCCTTCGGAGAGTGGGGAGCACCTATTCTGTCCAACTCTCTAACCCAAGTGTAAGCCGATTTTCCCAGTTTTCTATTACTAAAGTATGATTTGGAACTCTCTCAATCTGTCTTTCCCTCATCCTATGATTTAAAATACTTCAAACTCTGTGTGTCCATACATTTTGACTCTAACGTACCATGATTCTTGCTCTCCATCACTCTTTCAACTTTGGAGGAGACACTCTTTACAGGCAGCTTTGCCTTTTGTCTCCCTCATGCATACATACAAAAAATATAAAATAAAGTGCTGGGGATATAGGGAGGACGCCTGTGTTAGCCCATTCCATCTTCACCTCTGGACCCCCACTACGACAACCTTCCCGGCAGAAATCTCTCATCCAACGCCAGGAAGAGGACAAACAAATCGACGACATGTTAGCCGCTGGTTTCATTACCCTTTCGACCTGCCCTTGGTTAACACGAGTTGTGCTAGTTAAGAAAAAGGATGGCTCCACCACATTTTGCGCGGACTATAGGCAATTTAATGACGTCACCGTGAAGGATGCAACACCCTTGCCCAGGATCGACAACTCGCTCAATTCTCTATTCTGTTCAAGATTATTTTCAACCCTAGACCTCCAGGTTGGAAACTGGCAAGTCCCCCTGCAAAAAGAATAACCACAGAAACTGGCTTTCTCCAGTAGTGGAAGGTTACTATTTGAATTTAACATGTTGACTTTTGGCCTATGCAACAGGCACGCCATCTTCTCACGGTTGATGGAATCTGTCCAGAATTGATTAGCCTTGGAAATGTGCTTAGCATACTTGGATGACGTAATCGTCTTCAGTAAAACTTGGCCAGAACACCTCCATCTAGCGGCTAAGGCAGAGCATCCGTGAAACAGGGTTGAAACTGAAACCAACAAATTGCAGTATGGGCTGAGATTCCATGGTAGGCATGCATGTATTCCATGGTAGGCATGGTATGTCCGAGGTAGGACATACTACCTCTGCCCAAGGTATCACCCCAGATATAGAAACTGCAAGCCATCACCAACATCCACTCCACCCACCACCGTCAAGGTAGTGCGATAGTTTTTAGGGCTGTCATCATATTTACTGCCACTTCATGAAAGGATTCGCCACAATTGCCAATCGATTACATGACCTCACAAAACAAGACAAAAGTGTTCCAATGGACAGACAACTGCCATAATACCTTCAATCTCCTCAAATAATAACTGACAGACGGCCCAACCTAGACTACCTAGACTTACACACAACCATTCCGGCTTTACACCGATGTGTCTCTGGTAGGAATAGGTGCTGTCCTCAGTCAAACCAGGAAAGGGAAGGAACACTTGATGGCCTGTGTCAGCGAAACACTTACATCATCAGAAGTCAACTACACAGCCACCAAACGTGAATGCCTGGGCATGATATGGGCACTAAGAATTTCTGGACCTATTTGCTCAGCACAAATTTATGCATTATCACCAATCACCAGTCCCTGCAATGGCTCCATAAGTCTGAAACTAATAATGCCAACATTGTGCACTGGAGTGATACATTAGAAGACTTTTATTTTAACATCGTGTACCGCCCCGGCAAACTCAATACCAACGCTGATGCCCTGTCAAGACTACAAATCAAAAGCCTGACCACCCCACAACAAACCCTTGTGCAACAGTAGAAAAAACAAAAAACCTGAATGGATTCCTGCAAACCTGTTTGGAAAGGGTGGGCCTGAACTCTACACCCCACCTGGACACATCGTCACCAATCCAAACACATCATGCTTATTCTGCACTAGCCTAGCGGAATCCATTTGGGCCAAAAGAAATTTATCCAGGCCTTCAACAACTTGTACTGGACTAGTGCCTTCACTGAGACCTCCCGAAGAATAGTGGAGTCCTGCCGAGCTTGCTCCCTAGGGAAGGATACTACCTGTACCCAAAGACCATCAGGGAACCTTCTGGCGTCTAACCAATGGCAATCTTTAGCTGTAGACGTCATGGACCCCATCCCTTCGAAATCCTTCAAAAAATTTGTGATCACTTTGGTCGACATGTATTCAAAGTTTTCAATAGCTTGAGCAATTAAAGAACTTACTGTACTTACAGTAGCCGAAGCTCTCCTCACAGACAAGTTTCTATACATTGGCCTCTCACAGCCATTCATTCAGCTAACGCCAGAATAATGTTGAGAATGAAAAATTGCCAGAAAAAGCCCTGAATTCAAATGGCACAGAAAACCATTATTACAATACTCTAGAAAAGAAATTCTGCAAACCCTAAAGACAAATATCACACAACACGAAAATAAATAATAATAAACACTAAAAATGCAGAGGCCAACTTTCATAAAATGAAAGCATGTATTTTCGAGCGCTATTATTGAAAATAGTGCATTGTTATAAAAAAAGCAGTCATTAGTGTTTTGTGAAATATATAAATTTAGCTCTGAGCCTGCCATATTTGGTGCCTAGCTGCAATTACCATAAAGATAAATATCCATACCTCCAAAGCCCTAAGGCCTAAGCGATAAATTTACCGTATGTAAAATATATTATTTAAAATCAATTATTGTATTTGAAAACGATGCACACTGAAATGCAATAACTTTTATATTTGATATAGTTTGCTATTAACAACATTACAGTATATACACATTTAAATTATTGTATTTATGGTGAGCTAGCCGAAAAAGTGCGAACATTGAATTTGGTAATGAACTGTATCAATTACCGTAGTGCATTAACAAACAGAATATTAGGTTATTAATATATTTGTTCAGTGCACACATGTACCGTGTGTGTGTGTGTGTGTGTGTGTGTGTGTGTGTGTGTGTGTGTGTGTGTGTGTGTGTGTGTGTGTGTGTGTGTGTGTGTGTGTGTGTGTGTGTGTGTGTGTGTGTGTGTGTGTGTGTGTGTGTGTGTGACATTTATAGATTACGAAAAGGAATTTGACTCGGTAGATTTTGCTGCTGTAATGAAAACGATTCGAAAGCACGGAATAGAAGCGAATTATATACAGGCTTTAGAATGCATATACAGGGTGTTTCATAAATACCTTTCATAAATTTCAGAATGAATAGACCTAGCAATAATAAATATACTTTACTATGTGACGGTTTAGGAAATTTCTCATATTTACCGGGATATTACACATTTTAGTTTAAATAGGAAAGTCTAGGGGATGAACACAATCAGTAGATTACCATCACCTCAATTACTTTATTTTGTCACTTGAAGAGCAGGGTGTATGCTACACAAATCAACACCCGTCAGCAACTGTGGCAACGAGTTCAAGAGGCATGCAGAGAAGTAAGAAACACACCAGGGATATTTGAAAGAGTGCGACAGTCTCTTATGCGCCGAACCCAAGCCTGTATCAACGAGGGTGGGAGAAACTTCGAGCAACTATTGTAAATACTGTAAAATACATTGATGTTCAAACATTTATGACAAAATAAAGTAATTGAGGTGATGGTAATCTACTGATCGTTTTCATCCCCTAGACTTTCCTATTTAAACTAAAATGTGTAATATCCCGGTAAATATGAGAAATTTCCAAAACCGTCACATAGTAAAGTATATTTATTATTGCTAGGCCTATTCATTCTGAAATTTATGAAAGGTATTTATGAAGCACCCTGTATAGCGACGGAACAGCAACACTAAAGCTCCACAAAAAAGTGAGAAAATACCAGTTAACCCATTCAGTACCGGTATCGTCATTTTGATTATATTTTGGCAACGATTGGACGATTTTATTCAACTGAGGAAGGATCTATGCCCACTTAAAAGGCTACAGACTATCTCAATTAATCTTTTTAGCTACCAAATATCCTTCCTAAGCTTCCTAAAATCGTCTAAATGTAGGCTAGCTGAAATCCAATAAAGAAGACATTGCCGGCACAAAAGGGGTTAAGAAGGGGTAAAACGGGGCGATACAATTTCACCAAAACTGTTCACAGCATCTTTGGAAGACATAATTGGGAATCTTTAATGGAATAATAAGGGAATAAACATTAATGTAAACTGACAATAACTAGGCAACCTCAGATCGTTCAATTTAGCGAATAAGGAGAAGAGTTACGACAAATGTTGAATAATTTAAACAGAAAAAGTCTTAAGGTAGGACTAAAAACAAATAAAAAGAATACCAAGATTATTTTTAATCATCCTGTGTAAACATAACACAGAAAGGTAGAAGATGAAGTGATAGAACCAGTTGAATAATACATAATATTATACAGTACCTAGGTCAGGTTATAAAGGCAAACCCAGATTACTCTAGAGAAATCAAGCGAAGGTTAGGCATGGGATGGAGTGCATTTGGTAAACAGAGCTCCATTATGAAAAACAAGCTACCCCTTTCATTAAAAAGGAAAATATTCAACCAATGTTTCCTCCCTATACTAATTTATGGATCAGAAACTTGGAGTATAACAAAGTGTCTAGAACGTAAACTTAAGAGTGCCCAAAGAGGAATGGAGAGGATAATGTTGTGCATAACATGGAGAGATAAGAAGAAAGCCTCTTTGATAAGAGTACAAACAAAAGTAGAAGATGTACTCAGTACTATAAAAAAGAGGAAATGGTCCTGGGCATAACAGATGATAACATATTGACAACTAGACCAGTGGAATGGAAATCTAGAGATGGAACTAGAGGAAGGGGTAGACAGAGAACCAGATGGAGAGATGGAGGGATGAGATCCAAAAGTTTGCTGAGGTAGGATGGAACAGACTAACATCTGACCGGTTAGAGTGGAAATGTTTGGGAGAGGCCTTTGTCCTGCAGTGGACTAACTCAGGATAATGATGATGATTAACCCTTTTCCGGCGGGACTCGTCACCTGATGGGAACCAAATTCTATTTATTATGTGTCCTGGGAGTGAGGCAAGTGGCTACAGGCAGCGCACGACCCCTTCGTCCAATACCCACCATGGCTGAGCGAGCACTGACATAACTTAGAGCCATCTGCAACATAAATGCAGGGTTACACAGCGAACACAGCTAAAAAAAAATCTAATTTTTAGTGATTTCGGCCGACCCTTGGAAGATCGTTGCAAGACAACCAGACGTTTTACAGAGATTATTCAGGTGTCATTGGAGAGCTCAATTACTCTACTTTCACGGATATATTATTGTATTACGTTCTGACTTATTTTTATGCATGAAAATGTGCAGAGAATGAAGATAAATTAGGGCCAAAAAAACGCAGGCAAGGAGTTAAGATAATGATAATGATGATATATATATATACCTGTATACTGTATGTGTGTCTATGTTAACTATTTTGTATTCTACTATGCCTCCAAATAAACAATATGCAGTATTAGTAAATAATGTAAAATCACAAGTTGATTTTCAGATACTGAATACATAAAATGGAACTGGATGTGCTTTTCCGACATTTATAAATGTAACTATATAATATATCATATTTGACAGTGGTGGACGAGACAATTTATATTAATTTGAGCAATATAATGTATTCATATAATGATTATAAGCAATCTGAAGCATTACATATCATAATTATGTAGTCCAAGGCCTGGACAGGGGCACCCCCCCACCTCCACCCCACCCCACCCCACCCCACCCCTCACACACACACACACAACTTTACCTCACTGGTATATGTTTGTACCTATGGGTCCAATGATTCAGAAAAATTATGTTAACATTATATATTAGGTGAGGGCTGGTCCTATCCAGAGTGAGGTTTGGCATCCTCTACCCAATATAAGCCGTTTCTGTCTGTCTCTTTTTCTGTCCTACTTCTTCCTTCTAGGGGCAGGGGTTAGGAATCCTCCTCCCTTTGTAAAATTCACCGACTAGACAAAACAGAGTAAGGGGCAAGGGAACGCGAAAGTCGTCCCAGACCCTATTAACTGGAACTTTAAATGATGTTTCTGTTCGACTGTCTCGAGTCAGCCACCCACCGCTATGGGGAAGTATCTGAGTATATACATACATGCATACATACATGCAAATATTTTGGGTTGCAGTGTGTTCTTGGGGGTCGTTTTTGCGGGCCTCCATCAAATTTGTCCTAACCCGTGGTTGGGAATAGGCGTTACTAATATAGCCATAACTTCTCTTTAAATAAATCAGTTGAAACGAAACTGGTACCAATAGTTGTGGTGATAGATATTTTATAGGTTGGTAACCAATTTGTTGGGATTCTATTATAGGTGGCGCCACATTAAGTCAAAATGTAAAAGAATTTGACCGTTCCATATTATTTGACCATATTTAAAAATCTCATTACTAACACCATTCCAATAGGTCCTTTTGAACAAACCTGAGCTAAAATGGAAGATAAAAGGTGGCAGAGTCAATTCCAAGTCTAGTAAATAAACTTAGTCTCTGCCACACAACTGAGCCTCCTGCCACAAAGTATTAGATCAGGGTCTGGGTGAACCCCCTATATTTTACAAAGGTGCAGAGCAACAGTCTTTGATGGGGTAAACTGAAAGCCCTTGGAATCGGCCCAGACAAAAAAAGCCCTGTCCAACGCTAGTTGCGTGCTCCTCTCAGTAGCAGACATGCGGGAACCAGGGAACCAGAAAACCAGATAGCCAAATCATCCACATAAAGGGATGAGGACACCCCAGCAGACACAGTGTCTAGAATACCGTTGATGGCCACCTCAAACAAGGAAACACTTAGGACACTACCCTGTGGGACACCTTCTTCCTGGCACAGTGGCGCACAAAGGGAAGAACCCACACGGGCCCTAAACACACGATCAGCCACGAATTTGACTTATTTCAGCATAAATAAAATATATATATATTCAATATTACCGAAATCAATTGCACAGCATCGAATAATAATGTTAGTGTACAATGCAAATAAAACATAAAATGAACTGCTAGGAATTTACAGCAACCTCTCTCTCTCTCTCTGTGGCCAATGTGACCCCAATCTTTAAAAAAGGGGATCAGGAGTGTCCCAAAAATTATCGGCCAATTAGCTTGACTTCTATCATAGTAAACCTCTTAGAAGGGATGCTAGTAGACAAGATAGCCGACTACCTAGAAATTCACAATTTAATTACAGATTCACAACATGGATTCAGGTGACACCGATCATGTCTTAACCGTTTGCTGGAATTTGTCCATGAAATGCTGAGTAAGTATGACAAAAGTAGAGCCATAGACATCCTTTACTTATATTTTCAAAAAGCTTTCGACAAAGTGCCTCATTGCAAGCTAATGTCAAAAGTGAGTGCACTAGGTATCAATACAGAGGTCACAAATTGGATAGAAAGTTGGCTAACAGGTAGACAACAGCGATTGGTAATCAATGATGTTTCTTCTGAGTGGACTTCAGTCACTTCTGGAGTTCCACAGGGATCTGTCCTTGGCCCACTACTGTTTATCATATACCGTATGTCAATGACATCGATATTGGTCTGTTGAGTGTGATCTCTAAGTTTGCAGATGACATAAATCTTGGAATGAATGTGAAAGACCCCAAAGGGGTTGAACAGCTCAGAATGGACCTCAACAGAATAGGTGAATAGTCAGAGACATGGCAGATGCCTCTATATTTGGAAAAGTGCAAGGTGATGCATATCGGCCAAGCAAACCCCAATTCAGGCTATTCACTATTGGGAATGCCTCTGGAAGTGACTGACTTGGAAATGTATTCGAGTCTTCTGATTAGCAGCGACCTAAAGTTTTCCAAGCAGTGCATTGAAGTAAAGAAGAAAGCTCATTAATTATTGGGCTATATTAAGAGGCAATTTAAGTATCGAAATAAGGAAATAGTCCTCACACTTGACAACGCTCTGATACAGCCTCTCCTGGAGTATGCTGTTCAATTCTGATCTCCAGCACTCAGGAAAGATATAGATTGACTGGAAAGAGTACAAGCTAGGGCTACAAAGCTTATTCCATTGCTTAGAAGAATGAGCTATGAGGACCGGTTGAGAGCTCTTGAGCTCTTCCCGTTGGAGACACGCAGACTAGGAGGTCAGCTCACGGAAGTTTTCAAAATACTTAATGGGTTTGACAATGTGGATTATAGCAAAATGTTTAGCTTCAATATGAATACAATAAGCAACCATGGCTGGAAATTAGAATTGTAAAGATTCAGCACTAGTATCTGTGGACACTTGTTCACATATAAGATCTGTTCTACCGGGAACAAACTTATCTCCGAATTGTAAATAGTTTGCAGGTAGTAGGGGTAGGCAGCCCCGCCCAGGGAAGTACTACCGCCAAGGTTTCGGGAGACTCAGGGAATAGCCTGAATTCCATTTTCTCTCCCAGGCCTTGGTAGCTGGATACATATCTTTCTGCCTCACACATCAGGGGTATCAGGAAAACCCTCTTTATATAACATACACATCCAACTTCACGACATTGCCCTACATCGCTATCCTCTATCCATAAAATACTACTCTTCCCACTACATACCATACATGTACACCATACACTTACCTTAAATATGGCAGTACAATTGTTAAGAGCAAACCTGGTGGTCCCTCGGATATCCACCCCCGGCAGGGTTGGGTTATTGACACAGGGCCCTCCCGGCCGTCATCATGCGACTGTGTCAAGAGCATTGCAACGTCCCAAAGCTGCATGTCAGTACAGCTATTTCTTTAGTAATATAAGGGGCCTTCACTCTAACATCAATTCTGTACACCAATTTCTTCCAGCAGAATCCCCTACTCTCCTTTTTTTGACACAGACTCAAGTAACACCCACATCTGACACATCTAGATTTAATTTTCCAGGTTATCAACTGCTCCAAAATTTCAGACCTAAAGGTGGTGTATGTTGCTTCGCAAAATCTGAAATTGGCCCTGGAGGAGGTTACTAGTTTCAATTGTCCCTATTTTGATTATTCTATATACAAATTAATTTCTGCTGGTAAATTTAAATACATATGTTGCATCTACCGTTCCCCAAATACTCCTCCAGAGCAAAGTCTTTTTGATTCTCTGTCCTCACAACTCAGTGTCCTCAACTTAAATGCTTCTTCTGAAATCACTGTGTTGGGTGATTTTAATGTCCATAATGTTGAATGGCTCACTCATTCAGCCAGGACTGATGATGCTGGTCTTGAATGTGAGCTATTTGCAGACTCATTTAATCTCATTCAACTAGTCAACCAACCCACCCGTGTACCAGATAATCCTAATCATAATTCCCACATACTCGACTTATTTTTTAATAACCCAATTCAGAAAATTATGATGTTACAGTGAGGTTCCCCACTTGGATCTTCTGATCACTGCCTGAAACAGGCCACCTGTCTATCACCTACCACACCTTCCCACTCTGAACCTGTTTTGGTGACTAAATGGCATTACGATAGGGCAGACTGGGAGGGTCTTCAAGGTTTCTTTATTGATATTCCCTGGACCTCTTTCTTTTCTAATGATGCACACTCCACCTTGAGCCACATACAAGATTTTGTAAAAATTGGAATGGAAACTTTTATTCCTCATCAAAAGTACAAGTAAAAGATCTAATTCACCTAAATGGTTTGAACCATAATTGTGCTAGAGTAACTGAACAAAAAGCACATAGCCTACAATGCATACACAAGATCAAAAACACATGAAGCCTTTAATTACTTTAGAAAACATCAGAAATCATGCCAAAACTGTATTAAACCTAACTAAATCAAACTTTCTCCATAAGCAGGCAAATAAACTTCTAAATAATCCAAATGATAACAAAATATTTTGGTCTACTCTTAACTCATTCAAATCCAACTTCACTACTGCTTCATCCATTCCACCATTAAAATCTCCGACTGGCAATCTTGTAAGTGACCCACGAGGTAAAGCTAACCTTCTTGCAGATATTTTCTCCACCAACTCAACCTTAGATGACATAAATCAAGATGTCCCTGTACTTAATTTTAATTCACCTGAAATTCCCTCACTTAAGATCCACACCAGACATGTCAAAACTATTTTGCAGAATCTCTCAGTAGATAAGGCTCCTGGTCCAGATGAAATTCCTCCAATAGTACTTAAGAATTGCTCCTTGGTGCTCGCTCCTGTATTGGCAAAATTTTTCCGTCTGTGTACTCATACCTCATGCTTCCCAGTACCCTGGAAAGAAGCAAACATCCTCCAGTTCCTAAAAAAGGTGCCTCTTCAGATCCATCAAACTACAGACCAATAGCTATAACTTCCACTCTTGGCAAAGTTTTTGAAATTATATTAAATAATCACATAATTAAGCATCTGGAGAATAATAAATTAATCAGTGATAGGCAATATGGTTTTAGACGATGTCGATCAACTGCAGACATTCTTTGCCTTCTTACGCATCAAATCAACCAAGCTACAGACCAACATGGTGAAACACATACAATAGCACTGGATATATCAAAGGCATTTGATAGAGTCTGGCATCAATCCTTATTGTCGAAGATGTCACACTACGGCCTTGCATCATTAGTTCCACTAATTTCTTCTTATCTTCATAACAGAAAAATACGTGTAATGGTAGATGGCCTTTATTCTCATTTCACTCAATAAATGCTGGTGTTTCCCCAGGGATCAGTTTTTGGCCCCAACTCTGTTCCTCATTCATATCAATGATCTCATATCTACCACTCATAATCCAATACATTCCTACGCAGATGACTCAACACTCCCACAGTTCCTTCACATTTACCAATTCTTTCACCCAACCCGATCTTATAAATTCAAAATAAACACTTGCAATTTCTCTGAACCAGGACCTTTCTAGAATTAATGAATGGGGACAAGAGAATCTAGTTTCCTTTAATGCACAGAAAACCAAGTACATTCAATTTTCTAACCGACAGAATCTCACTGACTCCCATATATTTTTTTAATGATTTGTAAATATTCCCACTTCCCCTAGTATTGACATTCTCGGTGTAACATTAACTACTAACTTGAGCTGGACACATTATGTTAGAAGCATTGCTAAGAATGCCTCTAAAAAACTGGGACTCCTGTACAGAGTTCGAGAATTCTTCACTGACGAGCAGTTGGCCGTAATATATAAAAGTCATGTGCGCTCTCCGATGGATTACTGTTCACCTCTGTGGGGTGGAAGTGGAGTGGTTGCATTGAGGCCGTTGGACAAAATTCAAAATAAAGCTATTAGATTAATCAATAACCCTGCAATCACACAGGACCTTCCTACATTAGCCATACGAAGAAACGTTGCATCCCTTGCATTATTCTACAGATATTTTCACAGCAATTGTTCCGAGGAACTTGCTTTTCAATTGTGCGCCCTCTCCACATCTTTCCCCGTAGAACTAGGGCAGCTGAGAGCGCCCATGAATTTACACTTTCTCCTCCACAATGCAGAACTTCTGCTTATCAGAATTCATTTATCCCCAGAGCTACTACTCTTTGGAATTCACTTCCCTCGAATTGCTTTCCACAAACTTACAATCAACAAATGTTTAAATCCAGTTGTTACAAACATTTTATGAATGGAGGATGCCTTTAGGCACATGGACCTTTTTGTTTTATCTGTGTTTTTTCCTTCCTCCATTCATTGTCCTCTTAAAAAAAAAAAAAAAAAAAA
>CM064523.1:24907867-25013878 GCA_032716605.1 Paralithodes platypus | reverse complement strand
TCGATGTGACCGATGCTATGACGTATGATCGACGCAGGAGCTGTGAGTGGACCATGCACCTGTTATGTGATTCGAGGAGCTAGCTATGATTGGAGCGCGCACCATCACTCGCCTCCTGATTCGTTCCTACACCATCATTCTTTGGTATATAAGACCCGAGTTGTGGGCATTCAAATCAGTATCATTTGGGCTTGGGGAAGGTGAACTTGCAGCTGGAGGAAGACGGGTGTGAAGTATTATAATGGGATTGTGACAGTCCGATTATATAAATGTGTGTTAAGTGTGTTCGGTTGTAAAACACTTACGTTATGTTGGTTAGTGAGATATGTGATTGGGAATTAACGTGATGTGTTTAATGTGTGTAATGTGTTTAACTATTTAATTGGGAATTAACGTGAACACTACTATTATGTGTTTAACGATTTAATTGGGAATTAACGTGAACACTACTATTATGTGTTTAACTATTTGATTGCGAATTAACGTTAACGCTACTATTATGTGCTTAACTATTTTAGTTGCCTAACTTGTGGACTAAAGCAACTCTTTAAGTAATTGGGTTATGATGAAAGTAATACTATTGTTTTATATTAATACTTAAGAGTTCTTTCATTTTCTTTGAATTAAGCTTACATTGCTTAATGGTGCTTAGTACGGTGATGCTATTGTCTCGTATTAGTAATATCGCCTTAGACTAACATGGCTGTGTTAATATTACTTCTAGTGATTTCCTAAGCTGGAGAAAATTCTTTTGCTTCAAAATATTATATTTTGCTTTTCATATTATTTGAGTGAGCCCTGAATCGAATCTATGAACCGATCTTGTAACTTTATTTACTCATAATCAAACTTCAATGTTACGTGGTTAAGAAATACATTTAACTAATTATTAAATATATATCTAACTTTTGTGTGGACTTTGATATTACTCCTGATGATAATAATAATATAATACTATTAACGTAAGACAAGAACCAAGAATAATTACATTAAAATATAAATAAAAGGACATAGAAGAAAACTATCTATTCATTTCAAAAAAGGGTAAGAGACAGAAATATTCTTACTTTAATATTTATCTTTCAAGACTTTTATAAAATTAATAGTCCTTCTTTAGCTATAACTTATTCGGTTCATAACCATAGCCTACTAAACTTCGGTTAAATAATAATTCTTTATAAATACTACATGACTTTAATTAGTTTCAGTATTTTTCATAATTAAAGAGTATCAGTCAATAAAGGATACCAAGTCCTAAGATCCAAAAGGAAAGGAAGCAACAACAGGAAATAATTTTATTAGATTTTACTTTTGTTTTGCCTTCAGCTGACTGATACCTTAATATATATCTCTGTGCTATCTAGATTCATCAAGTTAACCACTTGAGGATCAAGATACGTAACAGAAGAGTGGCGACCTTGCCAGGATGACAGGAAAACCCAATCAGAAGGTGCCTGTACATCCTCTGGTGCCCTTGCCCGTTTTCGAGAATCCTTTTACTCGGGTGGTAGTGGACATTGTAGGCCCATTGCCTAAGACTTCCCAAGGTAACATTTATTTATTACTATCATGGACATGGCAACTCGCTACCCAGAGGCTATACCCTTAAGGACTACCTCTGCTCCAACTGTAATCAAGGAACTGCCTCAAATTTTTCACCAGAAGGGTGGGGTTCCCCATGAGGTTGCAAAGTGATCTAGGAAACTAATTTTACCTCTAACATTTTCCAGCAGTCCCTGAAGGAGTTGGGTATCGAGCATGTAAAGTCTAGCACCTACCACCAGAGAGTCAAGGGGTTCTCGAACGATATCATCAGACATTAAAGGAATGTTACGTAAGTATTGTACAGAGATCGGAGTGAGTGGGATAAGGGGGTACCTTTTTTTTATTTGCTAATCGTGAGGTTCCAACTGAATCCCTGGGTTTTTTCCCCTAATGAGCTAGTTTTTGGCCAACCCTTTATCTGCCAAGTTCAGGGGCCCATATAAGATAATTCGGAGGGTGAGCATTACCGATTATCTAGTAACTACCCCAGACAGAGAAAAGCCCACGCAAGTATTCTATATAAATATGTTGAAGCCCTACCATAGGTCCCCTGATTCCTCTCTTCCAGATTCCTCCCACTGTGGCAGTGAATGTCAGGGACCTGTGAACAGCCTGGTGCGGACAAAGTCTTCAGTTCTCTTACTGACCCGCAACAGACTGTTCCAGAGCCTGAAGGTATCCATGCAGACTTTTGACTTGTCATGTAGCCTATCCAACTTTCAGTATAATTCAGGGCTTTGAGGGAATTACCATCTAAACTATGTAATCTTCCCTCTGATCAAGCGAACCAACTAACCTCTGTTTTATCTCAGTCTCCCAATGTGTTCCGTGATACTCCAGGGCTCACTTTTTGGCGTGGCACGACATCGGACGTAGGGGATGCAACTCCCCAAAACTATCCCCTACCGTGTCTCGCCACAACGCAGGAGTATACTGCAGGTCGAGCTTGACTTAATTTTTTCAAACCAGCTGATCACCAAGGGCCTTCAGCCAGTGGAGTAGTCCGGTCATACTTGTGCCGAAGCCAGACGGGAGCCATGGGTTTGTAGGGACTATAGGCAAGTCAATGCTTGCAAAAAGAACGAAACCCACCCACTGCCACGGAACCAAGGTTGCATTTACCCGTTTGGCTCTCATGCAGACGTAAGTATAATTTAATGAGAGGATTTTGGCAATTAGCTCTCCCTTGTAGCGAGGTAAATATCATGCTTTTGTAGTGCGCTTTTAAGCCTTCAGCTGTGAGATGCCTTGCAGTTCGAATAACGCTCTAGCTACGTTCCGGCTATGTTCTGATGTGGTACCTGGAGACGTTGCCTACTTGGGGTGTTATCCTTATTATATCCTCATGAGAATCTTGCTGTTGCCAATCTGGTGGTGAATCTATTTATGTATTATGTTTAATATTATGTACTATACTCCTTAAACTCTTTTCTAGGGGGGAGGTCTGACATACGGAGCCCTGTATGTTAATTTAAGAGTTTAGAATTAGAGTTGAAGGAGCCCACTACCCAAAACTGTGTAGCAAACTAGCGAACGAGCGAGTGGGCAAACCATCTCGCCCCATCCCAGCATGCTAGCCTTCACACCTCGATGACCGATGCTATGACGTATGATCGACGCCAGGAGCTGTGCGGGGACCATGCACCTGATATGTGTTTCGAGGAGCTATGATTGGGGCGCGCACCATCACTCGCCTCCTGATTCGTTCCTACACCATCATTGTTTGGTATATAAGACCCGAGTTGTGGGCATTCAAATCAGTCTCATTTGGAGTTGGGGAAGGTGAACTTGCAGCTGGAGGAAGACGGGGTGAAGTATTATAATGGGATTGTGACAGTCAGATTATATAAATGTGTGTTAAGTGTGTTCGGTTGTAAACACTACGTTATGTGGTTAGTGAGATATGTGAAATTAACGTGATGTGTTTAATGTGTGTAATGTGTTTAACTATTTAATTGGGAATTAACGTGAACACTACTATTATGTGTTTAACGATTTAATTGGGAATTAACGTGAACACTACTATTATGTGTTTAACTATTTGATTGCGAATTAACGTTAACGCTACTATATTGCTTAACTATTTTAGTTGCCTAAACTTGTGGACTAAAGCAACTCTTAAAGTAATTGGGTTATGATGAAAGTAATACTATGTTTTATATTAATACTTAAGAGTTCTTTCATTTTCTTTGAATTAAGCTTACATTGCTTAATGGTGCTTAGTACGGTGATGCTATTGTCTCGTATTAGTAATATCGCCTTAGACTAACATGGCTGTGGTTAATATTACTTCTAGTGATTCCTAAGCTGAAGAAAATTCTTTTGCTTCAAAATATTATATTTGCTTTCATATTATTTGAGTGAGACCTGAATCGAATCTATGAAACGATCTTGTAACTTTATTTACTCATAATCAAACTTCAATGTTACGTGGTTAAGAAATACATTTAACTAATTATTAAATATATATCTAACTTTTTGTGTGACTTTGATATTTCCTGATGATAATAATAATATAATACTTAACGTAAGACAAGAACCAAGAATAATTACATTAAATATAAATAAAAGGACATAGAAGAAAACTTATCATTTCAAAAAGGGTAAGAGACAGAAATATCTTACTTTAATATTTATCTTTCAAGACTTTTTATAAAAATTAATAGTCCTTCTTTAGCTATAACTTATCGGTTCATAACCATAGCCTACTAAACTTCGGTTAAATAATAATTCTTATAAATACTACATTAATTAGTTTCAGTATTTTTCATAATTAAAGAGTATCAGTCAATAAAGGATACCAAGTCCTAAGATCCAAAAGGAAAGGAAGCAACAACAGGAAATAATTTTATTAGATTTTACTTTTGTTTTGCCTTCAGCTGACTGATACCTTAATATATATCTCTGTGCTATCTAGATTCATCAAGTTAACCACTTGAGGATCAAGATAGGAAGAGTGGCGACCTTGCCAGGATGACAGGAAAACCCAATCAGAAGGTGCCTGTACATCCTCTGGTGCCCTTGCCCGTTTTCGAGAATCCTTTTACTCGGGTGGTAGTGGACATTGTAGGCCCATTGCCTAAGACTTCCCAAGGTAACATTTATTTATTAACTATCATGGACATGGCAACTCGCTACCCAGAGGCTATACCCTTAAGGACTACCTCTGCTCCAACTGTAATCAAGGAACTGCTCAAATTTTTCACCAGAATGGGTTTCCCCCATGAGGTGCAAAGTGATCTAGGAACTAATTTTACCTCTAACATTTTCCAGCAGTCCCTGAAGGAGTTGGGTATCGAGCATGTAAAGTCTAGCACCTACCACCCAGAGAGTCAAGGGGTTCTCGAACGATATCATCAGACATTAAAGGGAATGTTACGTAAGTATTGTACAGAGATCGGAGTTGAGTGGGATAAGGGGTACCTTTTCTTTTATTTGCTACTCGTGAGGTTCCAACTGAATCCCTGGGTTTTTCCCCTAATGAGCTAGTTTTTGGCCAACCTTTATCTGCCAAGTTCAGGGGCCCATATAAGATAATTCGGAGGGTGAGCATTACCGATTATCTAGTAACTACCCCAGACAGGAGAAAGCCCACGCAAGTATTCTATATAAATATGTTGAAGCCCTACCATAGGTCCCCTGATTCCTCTCTTCCAGATTCTCCCACTGTGGCAGTGAATGTCAGGACCTGTGAACAGCCTGGTGCGGACAAAGTCTTCAGTTCTCTTACTGACCCGCAACAGACTGTTCCAGAGCCTGAAGGTATCCATGCAGACTTTGACTTGTCATGTAGCCTATCCAACTTTCAGTATAATTCAGTGGCTTTGAGGGAATTACCATCTAAACTATGTCATCTTCCCTCTGATCAAGCGAACCAACTAATCTCTGTTTTATCTCAGTCTCCCAATGTGTTCCGTGATACTCCAGGGCTCACTTTTTTGGCCGTGCACGACATCGACGTAGGGGATGCAACTCCCAAACTATCCCCCTACCGTGTCTCGCCACAACGCAGGAGTATACTGCAGGTCGAGCTTGACTTAATTTTTTCAAACCAGCTGATCACAAGGGCCTTCAGCCAGTGGAGTAGTCCGGTCATACTTGTGCCGAAGCCAGACGGGAGCCATGGGTTTTGTAGGGACTATAGGCAAGTCAATGCTGTCACAAAGAACGATACCTACCCACTGCCACGGATCAAAGATTGCATTTACCAGTTTGGCCTCATGCAGCAGTAAGTATAATTTAATGAGAGGATTTTGGCAATTAGCTCTCCCTTGTAGCGAGGTAAATATCATGCTTTTGTAGTGCGCTTTTAAGCCTTCAGCTGTGAGATGCCTTGCAGTTCGAATAACGCTCTAGCTACGTTCCGGCTATGTTCTGATGTGGTACCTGGAGACGTTGCCTACTTTGGGTGTTATCCTTATTATATCCTCATTATAATCTTGCTGTTGCCAATCTGGTGGTGAATCTATTTATGTATTATGTTTAATATTATGTACTATACTCCTTAAACTCTTTTCTAGGGGGGAGGTCTGACATACGGAGCCCTGTATGTTAATTTAAGAGTTAGAATTAGAGTTGAAGGAGCCCACTACCCAAAACGGTGAAGCAGACTAGCGAACGAGCGAGTGGGCAAACCATCTCGCCCCATACCAGCATGCTAGCCTTCACACCTCGATGACCGATGCTATGACGTATGATCGACGCCAGGAGCTGTGAGTGGACCATGCACCTGTTATGTGATTCGAGGAGCTATGATTGGAGCGCGCACCATCACTCGCCTCCTGATTCGTTCCTACACCATCATTGTTTGGTATATAAGACCCGAGTTGTGGGCATTCAAATCAGTCTCATTTGGAGTTGGGGAAGGTGAACTTGCAGCTGGAGGAAGACGGGGTGAAGTATTATAATGGGATTGTGACAGTCAGATTATATAAATGTGTGTTAAGTGTGTTCGGTGTAAACACTTACGTTATGTTGGTTAGTGAGATATGTGATTGGGAATTAACGTGATGTGTTTAATGTGTGTAATGTGTTTAACTATTTAATTGGGAATTAACGTGAACACTACTATTATGTGTAACGATTTAATTGGGAATTAACGTGAACACTACTATTATGTGTTTAACTATTTGATTGCGAATTAACGTTAACGCTACTATTATGTGCTTAACTATTTTAGTTGCCTAACTTGTGGACTAAAGCAACTCTTTAAGTAATTGGGTTATGATGAAAGTAATACTATTGTTTTATATTAATACTTAAGAGTTCTTTCATTTTCTTTGAATTAAGCTTACATTGCTTAATGGTGCTTAGTACGGTGATGCTATTGTCTCGTATTAGTAATATCGCCTTAGACTAACATGGCTGTGTTAATATTACTTCTAGTGATTTCCTAAGCTGAAGAAAATTCTTTTGCTTCAAAATATTATATTTTGCTTTTCATATTATTTGAGTGAGACCTGAATCGAATCTATGAAACGATCTTGTAACTTTATTTACTCATAATCAAACTTCAATGTTACGTGGTTAAGAAATACATTTAACTAATTATTAAATATATATCTAACTTTTTGTGTGACTTTGATATTACTCCTGATGATAATAATAATATAATACTATTAACGTAAGACAAGAACCAAGAATAATTACATTAAATATAAATAAAAGGACATAGAAGAAAACTATCTATTCATTTCAAAAAGGGTAAGAGACAGAAATATTCTTACTTTAATATTTATCTTTCAAGACTTTTTATAAAATTAATAGTCCTTCTTTAGCTATAACTTATTCGGTTCATAACCATAGCCTACTAAACTTCGGTTAAATAATAATTCTTTATAAATACTACATGACTTTAATTAGTTTCAGTATTTTTCATAATTAAAGAGTATCAGTCAATAAAGGATACCAAGTCCTAAGATCCAAAAGGAAAGGAAGCAACAACAGGAAATAATTTTATTAGATTTTACTTTTGTTTTGCCTTCAGCTGACTGATACCTTAATATATATCTCTGTGCTATCTAGATTCATCAAGTTAACCACTTGAGGATCAAGATACGTAACAATATATATATATAAAACGTAGATATGCTATATGTGCATATTATCCTCCTAAGGCAAAGGCAATATTACAAAGGCACGCTGTACAATAGGCTGAGTGAAGGTACAATGCAGTCGCGTGACCTTGGACCCACCTCTACTCTTTATCTCCCCACTCTCTTCCTCCTCCACCTCCACTCTTCCTCTTCCATCTCCACTCTTCCCCCTCCACTTCCACTCTCTTCCTCCTCCATCTCCACTCTTCCCCCTCCACTTCCACTCTGTTATTCCTCCACTTCCACTCTCTTCCCCCTCCCCCTCCCCCTTCTTTCGCCTCCCCCTCCCCCTTCTTCCACCTCCCCCCTCTTCCCCCTCCACCTCCCCCTTCTTTACCCTCAACCTCCCCCCTTACACTAGCCCCGGGCATAATATCCAGCCTTCCAGCACATGGGCACTTCTACCGGCAGGTTTTCTTGGCAATTCTGACTGGTAGTATCGGAGTTAAGGGGAGGTTTTTGTATGTTTTCTGGACCCCCCTCCTCCCTCATGTTAAGCCCCATTAGTTTTGAGAGTTTAAGACGTTCGACCCATTAGTTTGGCGAATTTAAAACCTTTCGCCTCATTTTTTTGCCAATTTTATGACCTTTCGTGCCAAGCAAGACCAATAGTACTAACAGGTCATCCCACCCAATGGTAGTGCGCAGATGGGTGACGTCACACCGAGGCTGTGAGCGAGTACTGCCCACCCCCCAGTTTTTCTCTCCACTCATCCCATATCCTATATCACACTATCGGAGAGAAATAGCGAGCGACGGACAGTCGGACACACTGTGACTCTCTTCAAGCTAAAATAAATCTGTTCAGTACCATGACGGCTTTTATTATTTTGTTCTGGTTATCATTAAATGTATTGTGCCAGATTAGGAAGAAGCTGTGGTGGTCAAAGTGGTAGTTAGGTAATGGTACCTTTATTTGTTCTTAGAGACCATTCTCAAGCTAAATATCATCTTCTAGAGTTAGCTAGAGTATGATGACACTGATGTAATGGTAGTGCAGGGGTTAAGGTAACTATGGGGTAACTCTATATTAGGCCTACACCCTTACCATACCTTCATCTCCCTTCACTTCATTGAACAAACAACTTCCGTTTTAATATGATTATTAAGTGAAGCATGCAAATAGAAGTTAGGGTAACTAACATATAAATTATTATGCAATGACAGAGTAGTGACAAAAGAAACAATTCTGTTTGCTATGTTTACATGCACCAAATAAAACATTACACAAGTACATATTAGACCCAGGTACTAGCTAGGCCTCTTGATTGCTCATTTAATTGACATACACAAATGTTTATCATTGAATGTTATATGTATTTACAAATTAAGTTGGCATAGCTCAATTATGTTAATAAAGTTTGTTCCTTCCCATTTGGTTGAGAGAGAGAGAGAGAGAGAGCAAAAACAGCCTTAATCAGAGTTGTCGAGGTTCGAGTTTTCACGCACATTTGGGCTACTTTTGAGGATTATTTGTCGGAATATGTCGAAAGATTACATAATTTTAGGTTCCTTCTAAGACACAGTAATAACACTATACCTAAAAGAAGTCAAATAACTTACAATATCATGTCAGCTAAGCTTGATGCTGACAGAAGATGGAAAATAAGTAAAGATTGGGCTATTGTTGGGCTACTTTCTCATGCATTTGGGCTGGATTTTAGCTGTTGACAACTCTGACCTCTGTCCTTTCTCGTCTAATTGGCCTCTGGGCCGAGAGAAACGGGGCAGGGGAGATAAAGGGGATTAAGAGAGAGGGGGTTGTAAGGTTTCTTGCCAAACACTTCCAAAGCACTGAACGTCCCCGATTACTGTAATGCTATTGTTTGCAAATACCTAATGCACTTCAGTTCCAACACTACAGGTGATATCTTAGTTTATCAGTTAAGGTTGCCTTGACATGGGCATGAGATGAAAGACTAATTATTTTGTAGACATACAACGTTTTATATTGCAACCCTTTATTACACCCAAACTGCTAAACTGTTAGGAATGTTTTCACCCTTGGCACATTTTATTCAGAGGACTTGAGATAACAGATCAAATGACCTGTCTGAACTGTGACTCCACAAATATTAAGCCTATTAAATAAGTGTTTATCATTGTCTGGCAACCTCCTTTAAGGTCAATACTCGGTATGACGGTGTGCGTGAGCGGGACACGAATATGCTCTTGTTATTGAAAAAATAAAAAATATCTTGAGGCGGGGTGGGGTCTTGAGGGAATTTTTGTCAAGCTTGATGGAGGTCTAGCGGCGCAACTAAGCAAAATATAATCTACAAATAAATAAATGAACAAATAAACCCACTACCTCCCCTTAAAGGTTTATAAGAATTTAACCCCGAAACAATCTACCTGTACTGCAGATTGGGGGGGGTCACCGGCTTTTTCTAACTTTCTCTTCTTTTCTCTCTTTCCCTGGCTTGTATCCATTCGGCCCCATTCAGCCAACTGCTTTAAGACGTTTATCCCCATCCAGGTGTCGATTTCTTCCTGGCGAGCGATAGCGAGCCAGCATTATATGGAGAAATCCGGTTTTGCCGGAGACAGTTTTCTATCGAAAAATGTACACATTTAGCTTGCAGTCAAAACAGAAATATATATAAGCTGGCTCGCTACCGCTCGCCAGAAAAAAATATTGGCACCTGGATAGGGGTAAACGTAGGCTGAATGAGGCCAAATGGATACAAGCCAAAGAGAGAGGAAGAAAAAAAGAAAACAAGCTATGTGGGCTCCCTTAAAGGAAACGTTGCATGGGCGTTTTACTAGCCAATACCTGATTTTTGGCTGGAATTATTTATCAAAAACATCGAAATTAGTAATGCACTTTTCCAATAATTTCACTATATTATTTATTTAATACAAACAGAGGATGACATTCACACACAAATCTAATATTGAAGGCAGAAATGGTGTGAATAATTATTGCCAATAATTGCAAAAAAGCTAGAATATATCGTCGAATAATCTGGCTGTGTAAAGCTTCCTCAAGAGAACCCTGAGCCAATTGACTACTTGCGAGTTTCAGGCTATAAGGAAGTTGGAGCCTTAAACATCGATATTAAACAGAAATGCGATAATACAGTAGGTTTCTGATGGATATAAAGTATGGTGAATTGGGTTTTATGTCTTAATGAATGTACTACAACCGTGTTTTAACTGGTCATGCTGTTAAATATCGACGCCCAAACTCCAACTTCTTTATAGCTTGAAACTCGCAAGGGGTCAATTTAGCTACTTTCCTTTTAGATCTAGAGGTATCTACTTCGATATAGCCGCAAATTTTTACATCTAGCGACATGAATTCTAGCGATATTCTGGAGATTTTAGCCATTTTAGAGCAATATTGTAGATATTGTGGCATTATTCTAGCAATTTTCGAGATTTATTTACTATCAGCTGACTTGATTTGGTGTCTCACTCCCAAGACTGGAACAGGACCTCACGGGCTTGACCGTGTTGAACAGTTGAATGTACAGGCTCTCAGCCTATGACCCATAGGGAGTCAGTTGGAATGGAGAAAAATAATAAGAAAACAACAACAGTGCAATTTTAGAGAAATCACACTGTACAATCGGGGGTATTAAGTGTTGTCATAGATTCCAGTGGTTTTCGCTCAAGAAGTGTTATTGGTATCTTTATAGTTACTGGAAAAAAGTGCTTATCCCTCAGAGCATTAGTCAGTGTCCGAAACTTTGCGAAATATCTGACAACACTTATTAACCTCGACTGTACATAATAATTCTAATTGTATAAATATACAGTATATATGATTTGTTAACCTCTTCTGTACCGGCGACGTCACATTTATTGGATTTCAGCAACATTTAGACGATTTTATGAAGCTTGAGAAGGATATACGGTAGCTAAAAGGACTAATCGAGACGGTCTGTAGCCTTTTAACGGGTAGACATCCTTCCGAAGCTGAACAAAATCGTCTCATAGTTGTCAGAATATCAAGAAAAGTACATCACCGGTACAAAAGAGGTTAAATGCAAACACATCGGAAAACGCAGTAAGATGACAAATACATTTTGTTTTTATATGGTAGGTAGCATCTCACAAATTATTATAAGAGGAGTATTTAAGCCTCCGTCTTTCGCTGTTGTCTTGTAATACCCTGAAGATGTTTTAAGATAATACAGTAAAAGAAAGCTTGGTGATCCATTGTTTCATTATTCCTGCGTTATATATATATATATAAACAGTATATATTATACAAGTTTTCTGCTGGGGTTAATTGAATTGATTAGGTAGGTTCTTGCTTGACTGGAGAAGTTGAATCCACATAAACACATGCACAAAAGTAATAGAGGGTAAATATATCACAGCGTACATTCATAAATTGTATTAAAAAGGCACACAGATATTGATTTAGTAAATGTAATAGGTAAAATATAAATATAGACGCACAAACGAGGATCCACAATACTCTCTCAAGATTATGACACTGCCTGTTGATATTACCCAAGTACTCCCTTAAATAAGGTATGTCACTAGTACTTCTTTGAGGTTAGATAGCGTATTAATATTTTATGTTATTCACGTAAGTACTTCCTTTGAATAAGGTGCGTCAATAGTACTTCTTTGAGGTTACACGGCATATTTATAATTATATAATTATGTCACTTAAGTACTTCCTTTGAATAAGGTGCATCAATAATACTTCTTTGAGGTCACACTGGGTATTATATAACGAGGTACTACTGTAGTCTTCTGGTGAGGGTCTTGGTCGTGGTGGAGGTCCTGACGTGGATGGTGGACAGTGGATGGAACTCGATGACGAACTCTTGGGTGTTGGGTCTTAAATGTTATGTACAATATGCTAGTGCATCTGTAACATATCACTGAACGAACGCAGAGAGAACCTCTCTAACTACTCTGACCGTATTAAGAGTTTTGACGCTGAATCTTCCAGTTCTCTTGGGTGTTGGGTCTTAAATGTTATGTACAATAGACCAGTGCATTTGTAACATATCATCGAACTAACATAAGAGGGCTGAATTGACGCAACGTCTCTTAACTATCCTGACTGTTATAAGAGTCTTTCAGGGACTAAGTGGATGAGGTGATTTTGGGCCTTTTACAGTATACATATCCCAGAGCCAGTGCCTGGGATTCCGTACCGTAAGGACTCTAGATGCAAAATGCCGTTATGCAAATCTACGGTATCTCGCAGAGCCCTACCCTTCAAAAGCCCAACCAGTGTGTGAACTTTAGAAAAGTTTAGAGGTCGATTTACTACCAATAAAGCGCTTGACAAATCAGCATTCTTTATTGACCGTAAAGCCTGGTAATTAAGGCAGAAGAACTGATATTAGGTTGTCTCCAGTGAGATCTAATAACGAATTCTTTTGATGAACCAAGATCTAAATAATCCTAACTAGATCTATATAACCAGTGCTATCAGTGGTCTATTTAGTATCAAACCCAAATCTTCCAGCTGTTATTAACCTTCCAGTGAGGGTAATTAATAGCTTTCCAACTGTGTAGATCTTAACTTTGCCTGTCATAGTCTTACCTCTTTTGGCGTTTCTCCCGGTGTCCCTTCTCCGGGTAAGAAGGACATCTGTGCGGGGAGGAGGCCCTGGGATGGTTGGGGTAGCCCCTCTTGGCTTCCCTGTCATGGTGGTGATGCGGTTTGGAGGAAGAAGGGCGCGTGGAGGTATGGTGTTTATGCAGCCGTTTGGTGGTCTTCCTTTCCTTTGTACTTTTCCTTCTCTTCATGGCATCAGGGTTATGGATGGTGACTTGGATATCTTTGCCGGGTGTTGGAGGGGGTGCGGGAGTTATGGATGCAACTCTGGCACATCTTGGTGGTGTGGTGGTTATGGCTTCCTTCCTCGGGGGTGTGGTGGTATACGCGGGAAAACTGCTTGGCGGTAGTGGCGTGGTATTTATTTTCTTCGTTATCTTAATATACTGTATATAAATATATACAATACATGATTAACCTTATATTTGACCTATTCTTTTAAAATTTCCGATGTTTTTTTTGTATGACCTTGGGCTCGATATTCACAGTATAATATATGTAATGAGAATCTGTTCGTCAGCATACGAAATATATGCCTGTATAAACAATATTTTGATCGTTGACCTTGACTTTCAATGTTAATCATTGGAATATTTTTCAGAAATCATGTCAGGATAACACCAATGTTAACATTAGTCCATTCATTATAAGTAGGCGAGAGAGCTTAACTTGTAACCTCCATAACTCACAAACTATTAGAGAAATCAAGTAAATATTTCTAACATTTAGGAAGAGTCAGCCAAGGAATAGGTGAGGGAATTTACGGCCCATTTGTTCTAGCCCTTTTTGAGTTACAGAGGATAGAAGTTAAGATCTCTCACCTACTTATAATGAATGTACTATAGTATACAAAGGAATACAAAGGAAGACTAGCAAAAAAAAAAAAGGGGGGCTTCAGCTCCAGAAAGGCTGGTCAGAAAACAAAATTATAGTACGATGTACGATACTGAAACGTTCACATTACTCGGGCACAAACGCAGTCAGGTGGATATGACTTAATTTGTGTGAACAGTATGAATTATTGACCATATTTGTTGTCATTGAACATTGACCTTTCATAAAAAAGAAAAAAAAAGAAAAAAACAACAAAAATGCTTGACCAGTGAGATGTGCCTGTTGAATTTGGTGACAATTAATTAAAAGAAGAGTTAGGGAATAATTAAAAACATTTTCACTTTGGCGTTTGACCTTAACCTATGACATGGACCTTTAAAAGAAAAGTTTAGAAAATAGTTAATAATATTCTTACTCTGACCTTTGACCTTAACTATAACAATATTTATATAAAATTTTATCGAAAACTTATATATGTGTAAAGCAATTAACACAATGTTTTTTTCAAATTGTGAGTAGTATTTAATTAATTACATATGTTGTCCTTTGACCTTGACCTGTGCCATTGACCATTACTTAGTGCTATACTTTGTGTATGCGTGACCATTGCTTTGGCAAATCAAATAAGTGTGCCTAAGTTGATTAAAACTCACCAGTTAGATTAGAAGATATTAGAAATATAGATGATCTTGACTTATATTATATTTGACTGAAAATGTGAATTTCTCATTATCACAAAGTGCAAGTGTCTTACCGAATATTGTGAAGTTTACATTAATAAAATAGGAAATATTGAATTAACTTATATTCGACATTGACCTCTGTGACCTTTTCTTTAAGGTAGAATTTTATATTTTCACTTGCATGAACTTGGTCTAGGTGTTCCGAATACATATGAAGGATGTTGTGATTATCTATGACTCAGTAGAAGAAATATGAACAAATTCTGTTTTGAAATTTGAACTTGACCTTTGACCCTAACTTTTGAATTATTTATCTGAAATTTAGTCAAAATAATACTTATGTAAATATCAACAGTTGATGTTTACATAACTTCACAATTTTCACTATGCTAGTTACTAGCATAGTAAAAATTGTGAAGTTTGAGTAAAACTTTTAAAAATATTCAATATTGACTACCAGTATATTTTTTATCTTGACCTAAAATGAGTACAATGAAACAATTGTTTTTGACTGATTGTTGCATTGATCAGCTGCATGTAGGCTATCCGTGAAAACCCATGAAATTTGGTGAAAATCTATTAACCGCTTAAGTACCAGCGACGCACGTTATGCGTTGCCTATATATGTAACGCTAATCCCCAGCGACGCATTGTCTTATGGCACCTAAAGGGTTCAGATTTGTAGGGGAACTACTTTAGGATCCCACGGAACAATACCGATGGTTGACAACCCTCCAAGTTCAGCCGTGTGCGTGTTGGCGTGCGTGGGAGTGATTTTCCAGTATAATGCCTACCCATCACCCCATGTTAATTGTGACTTAACGCCGCCCCCCAGGACCCATAAATGACCAAGGTGATTGTTTTTTGTTGTTTTTCCTTCATTACTAACCCATCCCATGTGTTTACAGGGAAACAAAAATGACAAATAGCTGGCCATGGAGTGTACATTTATATTAAATCGCTTGACGCATGACGGGGGTGTGGCTAGGCGCGCGCAGGGTAGCAGGACCGATATTACCCTTTAATTATACGTATTTTGCCCTGAAATTGTGGCAGAATGTTGCCATTCAAGGTGCATTTGTGAGAGTTTTTCAGTAGATTTCGATATTTTTCAAATATACATCGAAACATCCTACCGGACGGTCCCCTTATTAAATGGTGGTGCACATTATACAGGCGGGATCTGTGTGTGCGATATCACTTTGCTTATGCAGAGGATTAATATTTGGCACTTCGGGAAATTGGCGATAAGGGGGTTTGTGATCGCCGTACAGTTAATTGTCATAGTGCAGTCCTTCCGGGATCTCAGGACTACTCTTTAACCCACATAGGGTGCGGATACTCCTTTGTACTCCTTTGATACCTACTGTAGGCTAGTTAGCGTTATCTGATTGAAAAGGTTTTACTAGGTATTTAGAAATATATAGCGGTACCTTCCCATAATGGAAGAACGATACATAAAATACAGTACAAAACTTCTTGCTTCTAATGCAGTGATGTCGTAATATACAGTATAGAGTTTGTTAGTCTGTAAACAAGCATACGTAATGAGTAGTATCCTTGGACTTTCCAATTGGCCACTTGTCAATTGGTCAATTGGCTTTAATGCCTCAATGCTTCATGGCATGTTGGGTTGTCACATTAAACATATTACACTCGATAATATTAAATAATTGTATTTATTCTTATTATTAATTCTTTATCTTATCGTTTCACCACATGTGTAATACAAAGTGCTTCAAATACTCCAAATGGTTTTATAGTATTATACTGTGTTGTATATATCATAACATATCCTAATGGTGTTATATAATGTATTTATGATGCCTCCAAACGGCTATGTAAGGGGAGGTATTAGGTTTTCTGGACCCCCTTCCCCCTCATGATTAGTCCCATTAGTTATGAAATATTAAGATGTTCACTTCCTTAGTTTGACAATTTTAAGACCTATCGCTCCATTATTTTCTCTATATTAAAACCTTTCATGCTATTTAGGTGTCAATTCTTTTCTGGCGAGCGGTAGCGAGCATGTAATCTAGTAGAAATCGGCCTTCAGCCAGGAAATCTTTCCACCGAAAACTACAAATGAATCTCTTGGGGGTGGGTTTTTTAAAAAGTTTCGTAGAGGTCAAGGGAAAAACTAAATATACAGTATATATATATATATATATGTGTGTGTGTTGCGATATAAATGTGTTGCGATAAACCTAAACAACAACAACAACGTACATTATTCAGACAATATAATGATGAATAAAAATGCAATGTAAATAATATTATCGATGATGACAATGTTAACCCATTTGCTGCGGGAGACGTTCCGGAACGCCATGGCAATTTATAGCAATTTACAGGCTTTTAAAGCCTGTAGAGACGAGTGCAAGTGAGCGGGAGCGCTGAAAGCCCCCGTCCTCTCTCCAGCTAGGCGGCCGAGGCACTGAGGAGTATGAGCCATACTCGCGCTAGACATACAGCGCTGCCTAAGGTAAATGTAGCGCAACATTAGCGATAATCGCTCAGTATTAGCGAATGTCTATGGCAGCGCTGCGGGTGAATCCCGCACGCTACGAAGCTCGTTCTGGTGTAATTTTGAAGCTACAAGTATTTTCTTCTAGGTTTTGGCTGAATGCATTTCATTTCATTCAGACACTTGCACAATCATTAAGGAGTGCCTGAATGAGCCCTAATATAGCGGAAATAAGCCCGCAGCGTAAGTGTTAATTGTGTCCATACTTACGACGATAATATTAATAATAGTAATAGTACTAATAATAATAATAATAATAATAATAATAAAATAATAGTGATAATAATAATAGTTTTAATAATACTAATTATATTAATATGAATAATCATATTGATAATAATAATATAAATAATATTATTATTAAGTCTAATATTATTTATAATAATAATAGTAGTAATACAAAAATATGATAATTATCGCGAATAGACTCGCAGCGTTATTATACATAATTTGTTAGGGAAAGTGAAGCTCTATGGAATCCTTATAATATACTCACATAGATTCCATTGTGGTAGAATAGTTTTGATAAGTTTTGTAACTCGATTTTGTCGATATAAATAGTCCCGCGCGTAAACAAACTCAGTCCCGCAATCTTGAGAGCTCTGCTACGGACGTGTTCATGTTTACAAAACGTGTTCGAAAGGGAGTACACTCGCTACGGTAAAGTGTTATGTTCTACAAAGATGTTATTGTATGTCTAATATATGAACCCACAGTAGCTGGCATGCAACTTGCAAGGGCTAGTGTTGTATCCCACGTACTGGGTCTAGGGCACTCTAGGGTTAGGTTAGGTTAGGTTGTTTGGTTAGGTTAATATACTAGGTCTCGGAAACAAGATTCGTAGTTGCGGTAGTATTTACATCAAAACTATAGTTAACTATCAAAACTATTCTTCCACAGTGGAATCTATGTGAGTATATTATAAGGATTCCATAGAGCTTCACTTTCCCTAATAAATTATGTATAATAATGCTGCGAGTCTTTTCAAAAAAATTACCAAAAATATTTATACAAAATAATAATACAACTCTTCTACCGATTTGTGTATAATATACCTTAACTGACATATATTTTCAGGTAATGTGGGCGATTGGAGAGCGGGTAACAACTATTAGACGAGCAAGGTATAGTTAATTGTTTTTGTTCTGAGTGTCGAGCGCGTTACTGAGGTAATCTTTTCGGGCATGGAAGCATACATCCCATTCTCTTTCTCTCAGACTAACTCACAAAAATCTTGGTTTACTCACGCTTGTTCTACTGCTGTTCGCAATAAGTAGGAAGCTTTCAAATGTACCGTAGCCTTAAAACTCAAGAATTCCGTACTTTATATGTCTCTGCCCGGAATCAAGCCAAATCTGTTCTTCGACTCGCCAAAAACTCTTTCATCAATAACAAATGCTCTGAACTTTCCAATTCTAGCTCTTCCCAAGCTTTTTGGCAGCTTGCCAAAAACCTCTCCAACAATTTCAATTCCTCGTCTTTCCCTCCTCTTTTCCACTCGGACAGTACCACCGTCACTCTTCCTCTGACAAAGCTGAACTCTTCACTCAAACCTTTGCTAAAAACTCCACCTTGGATGATTCGGTACTATTCCTCCCTCTCCACCCCCCTCTCAGTTACTTATGCCTAATATCATAATCTCTTCTAAGGATATACTCTTGGCCCTCTCTGGGCTTAATACTAAGAAGGCGTACAGACCAGATGAATAGTGTTCCTCCTTTTGTACTAAAAAACTGTTCTTCCGTGCTGACTCCCTGCTTAGGCAAACTCTTTCGTGCTTCATGCTGGAAGTTTGCTCTTATTGAACCTGTCCCAAAGAAGGGTGACCGCTCTCAACCCTCCAAATATCGTCCAATTGCTCTCATATCTTGCATCTCTAAAGTTTTTGAAACTATTCTCAACTCAAAATTTCTTAAGGATTTATCTTCCCATAATCTACTTTCAGATCGCCAGTACGGTTTCCTTAACCCCTACTGTACCATAGGGTACTACCATAAATGTACCCCTCCATACCAAGCAATGTGGCCAAAATGGCTTCAGAGGCAAGATATAACAACCTCCCACCTCAAAAGTTGATGAAACACTGACCCAGACAGCCTGTGGAAGCTTGCAGCCAACCTAAGAAGTGTTGCCAATTCCTTATACCATTGTTTACAAGTCATGGTACCAGCCACTGCCTGATACTGGCAGTTACATGGACCGTATATTACTGACAGCTTGCAGCCGTCGCTGGGACTGGGGAGTGATTTATCTACTGATGGCTGGCAGCCGTTGTTGGGATTGTATGGTTTAAGAGTCGCTCTACTGGTGATCTTCTTGTTTATCTTACTAACTCTTGGTCATCCTCCTTTCGGGATCTCGGTGAGACTTTTTAAGAACATAAGAACATAAGAAAATGGGAGTGCAGAAAGTTGATTGGCCCACACAAGGCAGATCCCTCTCACTCCCAACCCTAATTATAGGCCCAGCTCACTAACACCATGAGGACCGACCTCACCAAAACGGGCAGACGTTGGGCCGATTGGCCCACATCCGTCAGATTCCCTTCACACCCAACCCATCTCGTCTTCATGCCTATCTAATTTTATCTTAAAGCTCTCTATCGTTCTTGATCCCACTATAGCATTTGGTAGCCTATTCCACCTATCTACAACTCTGTTACCAAACCAATATTTGCCTACATCTTTTCTGAAACAAAATTGATCTAATTTGAAACCATTTGTTCGAGTTCTTTCGCTATCACTGAGCTTTAGTACATCTTTCATGCCCACATTATTAATCCCACTAACCCACTTGAGCACCTCTATCATATACCCTCTAACTCTGCGTCTCTCTAACGAATGTAAGCCTAATTTCTTCAACCTTTCTTCTTATGGAAGATTTCTAATATTATGGATCATTTTTGCCATTCTGCGTTATACTCTCTCCAAGGAATATAGGTTCATTCTGTAATAAGGACACCATAATTGAACAGCATAATCCATATGGGGTCTCACTACTGACAAGTAATTTTTTAAGATAACATCAGCAGTTCTGTTACTCACACTCCTAGAGATGAACCCGAGAATCCTGTTTGCCTTGTTAAAAACGCCTTTACACTGTTTTCTAGGTTTCAAATCATTGCTAACAAACACACCTAGATCTTTCTCACAGTCTGAGTTTTCTAATTCTATATTATCTAGTATATAATTTGCATTTGTATTCATCTTCCCTATCTTTAATGCCTTGCATTGTCAATTATAAATTAATCTGCCAATTTACTGACCATTCGTGTAAGGTATCTAGATCCCTTTGGAGGCACTCTATGTCACTATCTGAATAAATTTTTCTCCCCATTTTGGTATCATCTCAGAATTTACTTATTCTAGTAGTTATACCTAAATCAAGGTCATTTATGTATATAACAAACAATAAAAGACCTAATACAGATCCCTGGGGGACACCATTTTTTACTGCTCCCCATTCTGACTTAGTACCATTTATGGTGACTCTCTGCTTCCTACCAATTAGCAATGACCTAATCCATCTAGACATATCGAAAGCCTTTGATAGAGTCTGGCACAAGTCTTTAATACACAAACTACCCTCCTTCGGTTTCCATCCCTCTATCTGTGCCTTTGTCTTTAATTTCCTTTCAGACCGCTCGATAGCTGCAGTTGTGGACGGCCATCGTTCACTTCCTCAACCTATCAACTCCGGTGTTCCTCAGGATTATGTCCTCTCTCCAATTCTCTTTCTAATAATTATCAATGATATCCTCAACAGTACCTCTAGTCCTATCCACGCATATGCTGATATGCTGATGACTCTACCTTCCACTATTCAACAAGTTTTTCACATTAACCTTGAATGCAAGCATTCCTAAACAAACGTGGCCATAGAATGCCTATCTTCTGATCTTTATTTCTAATTGGGGCAGAGAAAATCTTGGTACTTTCAAAGCCTCCAAGACACAGTTTCTCCCTCTATCTCTACATCACAATCTTCCCTAAAGACTATCAACTATTCTTCAACAATACACAACTCAATCTTACATCTTCTCTCAACATTCTAGGTGTATCTTTTTCATCTGACCTTTCTTGGAAAGATCATATTACCACTCTTGCTAAAACAGCTTCCCAAAAATTTGGTGTGCTCAACCATCTCCGTGGGTTCTTCACCCCCGCACATCTTCTTGCTCTGTATCAGGGCACAGTGCGCCCCTGTATTGAGTATTGTTCACATGTGTGGGGAGGCTCCACCCATACCACACTTCTCGAACGAGTAGAATCAAAAGCATTTTGCTTCATCAACTCGCCTCCTCTTACTAGTTCCCTACAATCTCTTACTACACGCCGCAATGTTGCATCTCTTTCTCTCTTCTATCGCTATTACAACAATCAGTGTTCTTCAGAGCTCTCTCAGTGCATACCCCCTCCCTTGCGGCGAGTGCGAGGCACCCGCCTTTCAACACAGTCCCACTCCTATTCAGTCCAGCTCTCCAACTCAAGAATTGGCAAATTTTCCCAGTCTTTCTTCTACTCAACAAGTGACCTCTGGAACTCTCTCCCTCAATCAATCTTTCCTTCATCCTATGACTTAGATTGCTTTAAACTTCGTCTGTCCAGGCATTTTTACTCCAACATCCCTTGAATTTGGTTCTGTCACTCTTTTAACTTTGGGGGAGACACTCGTTGCAGGCAACCTGCATTTTGTCTCCTCCATACACATAGACAAAACAAAATCCAGATTGTCGTGTTGTTAACCCTCTCAGTTTGCTGACCATATACTTTAATTAATCCTATTTGTTGGGAATGAGTACAACGGATGTGATGTAATGCCGATGATCACCACACCGCCCACAACACCACCTCCCTTCGTGGGGACACCAGGGATCTGGCATTATTTCTACGGCTCCTGTCTAGTATTGGATTTGGGGTTGGATTGGATTGGGAATCCGTCTTGTTTCACAATACTACAAGACAACCAATCAGACTACCATAAAAAGTAAGTTAGCTAGCTATACACATGTAATATCCATGTTAAGGTTATTTAGGATGATTAATGTATATATTTTCCCGTGCGTTCTGAATGTTCCAAAAGTTTGATACACTATCAATCATCATTATACAATGTTCGCCAGAGACCATCATTAATTAATACAAGATACATCACATATACATATATAGCTAATTATGTTAATTTTACCTTGAACTTCTATTGCTCCACCACTATCATTGTATTTGTTTTGCTCTAATCGTATTTATTTTTTTATTTTTTTTTCTATGTGATTGAGGGAGGCAAAAGGCATAACTGCCTATAGCGAGTGCCTCCCCCATAGTTGAAAGAGTGACAGGGCCAAAATCAAGGGACGTTCGAGCCAAAATGCCTAGACACACGGAGTTTGAAGCAATTTAAGTCATAGGAAGAGGGAAAAATTGATTCTGGGAGAGAGTTCCAGAGCTCAGATGTTGAGTAGAAGAAAGTTTGAGAGCAACGTTTCACTCTTGGGTTGGAGAGTTGCACAGAGTAGGGGTGGGATTGAGTTGCAAGACGGGTACTACGTGCCCTACGTAAAGGAGGTGGTATGCACTGGGATAGCTCTGAGGAACACTGATTATTATAGTAGCGATAGAATAGCGAGAGAGATGCAACATTGCGGCGGAGAGAGAGAGAGAGAGATTGCAGAGAGTTGGTGAGTGGACGGGAGTTAATGATACGAAAGGCCTTCCTTTCAACTTTGTCTAGGAGAGCGGTGTGAGAGGAACCTCCCCACACATGTGAACAATACTCAATACAAGGGCGCACTATGCCCCTGTACAGAGCAAGAAGCTGTGCAGGGGAAAAGAACCCCCTAAGGCGGTTGAGCACACCCAGCTTCTGGGAGGCTGCCTTAGCAAGACTGGTAATATGGTACTTCCAAATGAGAGCAGAAGAAAAAGAGACACCAAGAATATTGAGAGAAGATGAAGGGTTGATTTTTGTATTGTTGAAGAATAAGGGATAGTCCGCTGGGAGATCCTGACGGGTAGATAGATGGAGAAACTGGGTTTTGGAAGCATTAAAGTTAACAAGGTTTTCTCTGCCCCAATTGGAAATAGTATTTAGATCAGAATTTAAGAGTTCTATGGCTTCATTACGTTTTGTCGTTTGTCGTTGGGATTGCTGGCTGGGGCGTTCTGAAAAACTAATAGAGTAGTGTAAGGTTGAGTCGTCTGCGTATGAATGGATGGGAATTAAGGTACAGTTAAGGAGATCATTTATAAAAATTAGAAAGAGAATAGGAGATAGGACAGAGCCCTGAGGAACACCGGAGTTTATAGGGTGAGGAAGTGAACAATGGCCGTCCACAACCGCAGCTATGGAACGGCCGGAAAGGAAATTAGAGACAAAGGCACAGATGGATGGATAGAAACCGAAGGAGGGTAGTTTAGAAATTAAAGATTTATGCCAGACTCTATCGAAGGCTTTCGATATGTCTATTGCAATAGAAAAAGTCTCACCAAAGTCCCGAAAGGAGGATGACCAAGAGTTAGTAAGATATGAAAGAAGATCACCAGTAGAGCGACCCTTAAGGAAGCCATACTGGCGATCTGAGAGCAGATTATGAGAAGAGAAATGCTTAAGAAATTTGGAAGCAAGAATATATATATATATATATATATATTGAGAATATATCACAAATACACGTGAACCACTAAATGTTTCTAATCTCTCAGTGGGGATCGAACCGTCGACCATCAGGACGATAGCCGACGCTTTAATCAATTACACCACGGTAGTCTAGACTGCCGTGGTGTAATTGATTAAAGCGTCGGCTATCGTCCTGATGGTCGACGGTTCGATCCCCACTGAGAGATTAGAAATATATATATATATATATATATATATATATATATATATATATATATATATACAGTATATACACAGTATATCCAAATTGCTCTCCGCCACCTTTATTTTATCATTGTTCAGCCTTCTAGCATAGTCTAAATTGGGTCTTACTAGTGATAAGTATAGCTTTAAGAAAACTTCAGCAGTCCTGTTGCTAACACTCCTAGATATGAATCCTAGAACTATATTTGCCCTGTTCCTAACACTTATACATTGTTTTCTGAGTTTCAGATCATTACTAACGAGCACCCCCAGATCCTTCTCACACTCTCGAGTTATCCAATTCTACATTGTCTAGTTTGTATGTTGCTTTTAAATTACGATTTCCAATCCTTAATACCTTACATTTGTCTACATTGAAACTCATCTGCTAATTTATGGACCACTCGTGCAAATGATCGAGATCCTTTTGAAGACATTCCCTGTCGCAAGCTGACTATTATCCTACCCATTTTAGTATCATCAGCAAATTTACTGATCCTACTCTTTATGCCTGAGTCAGGATCATTTATGTAGATAATGAACAGAAGGGGCCGCAAAACCGACCCCTGGGGGACCCCACTTTTAACTAATCACCGGCCCGATTTTACACCATCGATACTAACTCTCTGCGTCCTACCAATCAGCCATGACCTAATCCACTTGAGTAGCGTCCCCCCCAATACCATGTCCTTCTATCTTCCTTAACAGCCTTTCATGTAGAACTCTATCAAAGGCCTTACTGAAGTCTAAGTAAACTATATCATATGACTTGTCGTTATCTACCGCTTCATAAAGCTCGGAGAAAAAACTGAGTACATTTGTTAGGCAGGATCGTCCTGGAGTGAATCCATGTTGAGAGGGTTTAATTTACTTGAACATTTTAAGTGATTTCTAATTGTCTAGTACTACTTCAAGAAAATCTTCGGATTCGTTATTGCTAGTTTGATTAACCCAATCTATACCTGGAAGATTAAAGTCGCCCAAAATGCAAACATTATTATGCTGAGATGCCTTACTGGTTTCTTCCCATAATAATTTGCCTAAATTTCGACAAAGGCAGGGTGCCCTATAAATGGTTCCCAAAATAATTGCCTCGCCTTCCCCGCTAGTCTCTACCCACACGCTTCCATTATCGCTATTTGTTTTAATATCTGATCTAAGGCAACATTTTAAAGTATGCATGACATAAGTGCAGCTCCACCTCCCCTTCTGTCTGTTCTGTCGTACTTAAATAAATTGTATCCTGGCAAATTTAATTCTGCTAATAGATGTCTAGAGTCAGTATTTATCCAGGTTTCTGTAATCACTACAATGTCTATATTTTCCTTGCTAACAATTGCCCTAAGCTGATCCAATTTGTTACATAAACTTCTACAATTTGTATGATATATCCTCAACCTATCCAATATGGTATATATATATATATATATATATATATATATATATATATATATATATATATATTGAGAATATATCACAAATACACGTGAGCCACTAAATGTTTCTAGTCTCTCAGTGGGGATCGAACCATCGACCATCAGGATGATAGCCGACGCTTTAATCAATTACACCACGGCAGTCTAAAAGACACTCAGCCTTCTATCCTATTTATGTTAGGGAGAAGGGAAACCCACTAGGCGAATATATTTCAATTCAAACCTAGTTGTAGGATCCATATTTCCAGAATACCATACACGGATTTTTGAGTGTCCCGACGCAACTCGGGTAGAAATTGATTTCATTTAATTCTAACCCACAAAGCATGAGAGTTACAAATATTGAGAATATATCACAAATACACGTGAGCCACTAAATGTTTCTAGTCTCTCAGTGGGGATCGAACCATCGACCATCAGGATGATAGCCGACGCTTTAATCAATTACACCACGGCAGTCTAAAAGACACTCAGCCTTCTATCCTATTTATGTGGCTCACGTGTATTTGTGATATATTCTCAATATTTGTAACTCTCATGCTTTGTGGGTTAGAATTAAATGAAATCAATTTCTACCCGAGTTGCGTCGGGACACTCAAAAATCCGTGTATGGTATTCTGGAAATATGGATCCTACAACTAGGTTTGAATTTAAATATATTCGCCTAGTGGGTTTCCCTTCTCCCTAACATAAATAGGATAGAAGGCTGAGTGTCTTTTAGACTGCCGTGGTGTAATTGATTAAAGCGTCGGCTATCATCCTGATGGTCGATGGTTCGATCCCCACTGAGAGACTAGAAATATATATATATATATATATATATATATATATATATATATATATATATATATATATATATATATATGCCGTATATATATATATATACTGTATGTACTGTATATCTGTATGTATTTGTGAGTGTCTTGTGTTTATGGTGAATTGTATATATATATATACTGTATATATATGTATTCTTCCCTGATTTTATGTATAAACTGTTGTTTCAATAGTACACGTGGAGTACTATTTGAATGGCTCCAATCATCGCCTTGCCCTTTCTGCCAGCCATAAAGATACCACGCTACCCCCCTTTACTATAATAACATTCTGCCAGCCATAAAGATACCACGCTACCCCCCTTTACTATAATAACATTCTGCCAGCCATAAAGATACCACGCTACCCCCTTTACTATAATAACATTCTGCCAGCCATAAAGATACCACGCTACCCCCCTTTACTATAATAACATTCTGCCAGCCATAAAGATACCACGCTACCCCCCTTTACTATAATAACATTCTGCCAGCCATAAAGATACCACGCTACCCCCCCTTTACTATAATAACATTCTGCCAGCCATAAAGATACCACGCTACCCCCCTTTACTATAATAACATTCTGCCAGCCATAAAGATACCACGCTACCCCCCTTTACTATAATAACATTCTGTTAGAGGGACCTAGTGTTTCACACCTTCATTTTTCATTGTGCTAATTGGGCCGGTTTTCTGGACCACTTTCTCCCTCATGTTTAGCCCCATTAGTTTTCAGATGTTAAAATGTTTGCCCCATTAGTTACTAAATTTTAAGACCTTTCGCCCCATTTCTTCGTCAATATTTAGACCTTTTGTGCTATTTAGGTGTCAATTTTTTCCCTGGCGAACGATAGTGAGCCTGTAATATTGGAAGAACCGGCCGATTTTCTACCCAAAAATGTACAAATTAATCTAAAAGGGGGATCTAATGGATGTGTTTTTAAATTTGATGGAGGAAACTAGAAAAATAATGAATACATGCAAAAATCGCCCAAAAAGTTCGTTTACACTTGCCTGTTAAGTGATTAACCCTTTGAGTAGACCATCCGCCGGGCCTCCCCAACTTGCCCCTGTTACCATCGACTGTACCTGTCTCTGTGCCTGCGTGTTCTATATGTACTGTACATCTGTGTATGTGATAAAAGCATCACAGGTGTGTCCAAAAAGTTAACGAGAGTACAGTCTAGCCACCTTGATCATTAAAAACCAATTATACATCCATTAATATATTTATACTGTATATATATATATATATATATATATATATATATATATATATATATATATATATATATATCTACCGGTGTATATATATATATATATATGGGACTCGATGGGACTCGATAGCCTTGGCGGGCAACCTATCTAGGGGAAAAAACACAACACAAATTACCGATGGGCGACACGCTAATCGGTGCCACTTACAGGTGGCGATTTTTATAACAGATAACAGATAACAGATAACCGGTATATATATATATTATATACTGTATATATATATGTGTGTGTGTGTGTGTATGTATTACAGTATAATGAAAATGTATTATTGCTGAAGAGTATATACTGTATATTGTTGCTTGTTACGTCATGAACGGAGATGCACTTGGTCTCTTCACACCATAACTATAGTCAATTCGCTGTAAGTAGGCGAGCAAATATGACCTCTATCCTCTGTAACTCAAAAAGGGCTAGAGGAAATTGGCTAGGTTTCCACATCTATTCCTTGACTGACTCTTCCCAAATAGTGGAAATATAAGCCCTATTACTCTAGTCGTTTTTGAGGTACAGAGGTTAGAGGTCACGATTTATCGCCTCTGAAATGGGGCCCGCATTTCCTTTCAACTTTAGTTTTCCTGGTCCAATTTTCTTATGTGACGTCACAGGCCCGAAAACGGACCCGCAAAAGACGGCTCGTGTGAACTGGGCTTTAGTAAGATAAGCAAGATCACCAGTAGAGCGGCCCGGCCCGTAAGGAACCCGTACTGGCGATCTGAAAGTAAATTATGGGTAGATAAATGCTTAAGAAATTTTGAGTTAAACATAGTTATTATTATTATTATTATTATTATTATTATTATTACATATTCTAGGGGGTGATTGTTTCATCAGACGTGGGCTGTGGATAAGACCATTCTAATTGGTCAGTTCATTATCATTTTAATGGTGACTTAAATGGATAAGTTTTCTGCTCTTTCTATTCGAAAGTATATCTGATTAATTCGAGAGTGATATCTTAAAGGTGGGGGTGCATGGGTTGAGGTAAACATGGACAAATAATCACCAACCTGCATATAATTATCCTGTAAAATGCAATGTCACTGAAATAATTATTAACAATGGTATAAAGGATTCTGCGGATTGTCTATACCGGGCCTGTGACGTCATAGTGACGGCACACCAGTATCCTCATCCTGGACTAGATGGTGGACTTACACTCTTGTGACGTCACAGGCCCGGTATAGACGATCCACCAAATCCTTTATACCATTGTTAATAATTATTTCAGTGCCATTGCATTTTGCAAGATAATTATGTACAGCTTGGCGATTATCATTCCATGTTTATCTCAACCCATGCGCCCCCACCTTTAATAAATAAAGGTCAATGTTTGTCTGTCTGTCAGTTACCCGACCTACCCGACCTTTGTTACTAAACTCCTACCACAGTTTTGGTGCCAGGTGGGAGTGTGGGGCACCATTGGAAAGCCCAGGCTTTGGAGATGGTTTTAGGCGAATTTAGTGGAAATCAGAGACATTTTTGTTTAACCCTTAACTAGCGGCGTGCAACGTAAGTCGAGTATAATAAATTTGGACTATATGGCGGCGCGCGACATAGGTCGTGTGGCAATTTCAGCACGTAATGTTGCTGAGAGAGAGAGACAAGTGGTGGCAGGAGAGTAGCGAGCGTATGACTGCTCCAGACCACCGCGGCGAACCTACTGACACGAATTCCACCTCCTCCCTCCCTCTCTCACTCGCTACATACTGAATTGTATGGGGAAAGTACCGAATTACATGCTTTTTGCACTCGTGTTGCGCGGTTGTTGCAAGAAAACTAGCCGTCATAAAAGGATCGTTATGGTGTCATTGGAAAGCTCTGTTTATGCCCTTTCAGGGATAGATACTTGTTTTACGCTCTGGGTCTTATTTAGGCATGAAAATTATCACGTAAACAGCCCTATTTTGGCTAAAAACACCCCGCTGGGCGGTACATATAAATAGACCGCTAGCCCGCTAATAAGGTGTTAATAAAATTTTCGGCAGAACTTATGTAGTATACGGGAGCGAAAAAATGCGAAACAATGGCCGTTTGGGGCAGAAGGAGGCCTCCGATCGCAAAGGTGTATGGAACGAAAGTTGTTCGCAGCTCCCCAAAATGGGGGTACGGATGAGGTCAGATCCAAAATCGGAGGTCGGAGGAGGAGGGAGGTCGAGGCCGGTGATTATGGTAGTAGTAGTATTGTGATGATTGTGGTAGTAGTGATTGATGATGGTGATTATGGTAGTAGTAGTGGTGGTAGTAGTGATGTTGATTATGGTGATTACCCGGGCAACGCCGGGTACCCCTGCTAGTACAGACAATATAATTATGTTCAGTAATAGGTATATTGTGAATAATTGAACAAAACTGAAGTAAAAATATATTAATGGACGAATAATATAAAATACAAAAATATTTATAATTCTTATTTTATGGACTGAACTTGAAATAAGAAAACACATTATCATTGATACTTAGTGATCAGTGAATGCTTCTCATTAGTTGCGAGTTGCGCAAACAGGTGATATCAAGTACGTGATATGCCTCTTGCATGTAACTATAATGAATGTTTATTCATTCTCAGCACCAGGATGCATGTCCCCCACTCAATCTTAGAGGACATTAGAATTCTATTCAGCTCAGAGAGGGCCCATTGTAATCAAAGCAGTGAACTTTATCTCAATCACCCCAACAGACCTCGCTCTAAGCCTACGAAAAACCCTCCAATAATTTAGCAATGCGTCACAGTTCGGCATATTGAAAGGGTTAAGGGTAGTATTTACTCTAACAATGTCATTAAAAATTGTAGATAAACTCATTGGAGATAAAGACTACGTCTGAAGAAATTATAATGTAGTTAAATTAATACATATTGTGAGGGGTATATACTGTATATAATTTCACATTATCACTAACGCACCAATTAACTTACAAATAAACCTAATTAATGAAATCAATTAAACTAATGAATACATGTAGTACTCCAAAGACAAAATTAGTCAATGATATTGTCGAAACTTGACAGTATTTATGCATCCAATTATTACAGTTTAGTTACCCTCAAAATATACGTTTTCTGTTACATCTGGTTATACATGTTCGGTTGTGTAATCCTCCAATTAAAATAATATGTTTAATTAATTCAATGTTTCATCAATAAACTCTAATTTTGGTTAGTTATTATACATCTGGTCACGTATATTATTGCCAAGCTATGATTAAGGGGGGTCACCTGTTTTTTTTCTCTTTCTCTCATTTTCATTCTTTCTCTGGCTTGTATCCATTCGACCCCATTCAGCCAACTGTTTTAAGACGTTTATCCCCATCCAGGTGTCTATTTCTTCCTGGCGAGCGATAGCGAGCCAGTATTGTATAGAGAAATCCGGCTTCGCCGGAGAAATTTTTCTCTCGAAAAATGTACAAATTTAGCTTGCTGTCAAAACAAAATTATATATTGACACCTGGATGGGGGTAAACGTCTTAAAACAGTAGGCTGAATGGGGCCGAATGGATACAAGCCAAAGAGAGAGGAAGAGAAAGAGACGAAAAAAGCGAGGTGGGCCCCCTTTAAGGGGAGGTTTTTAGTGTGTTTCCTAGACTTCCATCAAGCTTGAAATTACACCCCCATGACCCCCATTCAAGATAAATTTGTACATTTTTCGGTAGAAAAATTTCCCGGCCGAAGGCCGGTTCCCCTTAAATTACAGGCTCGCTATCGCTCGGCAGGAAGAAATCGACACCTAAATGGGACGAAAGGTCTTAAAAGTGACATAAATGGGGTGAAAGTTCTTAAAATCGCCAAAGTAATGAGACGAACATCTTAAAATCTCAAAAGCAATGGGGCTAAACATGAGGGAGAAAGGGGTAAAGAAAAAAATCCCTCAAGTGGAAATCTCCCCTTAAGGCAGTGCTGGAGTTACCAAGATCAAGTGTGGTATCAGGAAGGAGACAGGCTTGATCCTTCGCTAGCTTGTCAAGCGATCGGTCGTGACACTTAACCCGTTCAGTACCAGGGACGTCCTTTTCATCATATTCTGGGGCAACTAGTAGACGACTTTATATTCAGCTTAGGAAGGACCTCTAGCAATAATAAGGCTTCAAACTATCTCAACCAACCCCTTTTAAGGGGATATTTCCACTTGAGGGATTGTTTTCTTGACCCCTTTCTCCCTCATGTTTAGCCCCATTGCTTTTGATATTATAAAACGTTTGCCCCATTAGTTTAGCGATTTTAAGAACTTTCACCCCATATTAAGTCCTTTCGTGCAATTCAGGTGTCTATTTTATCCTGGCGAGGCGAGCGATAACGAGCCTGTAATTTAAGAGGAATCGGCCTTCGGCCGGGACATTTTTCTACCGAAAAATGTACAAATTTATCTTGAAAGGGACTCGAGGGGGTGTAATATTAAGGTTGATGGAGGTCTAGGGAACAAAGTAAATACCTCCCCTTAACTAACTCAGATCCTTCCTAAGCTGCACAATATATCGTCTAAATATACCCGGTAGCTTGAATAAAATATAACACACGTTGCTGGTACTCAACGGGTTAAGGGGAGATTTCCACTTGAGGGATTTTTTTGTTGACTCCTTTCTCCCTCATGTTTAGCCCCATTGCTTTTCTAATTTTAAGACGTTCGCCCCATTATTTTGACGATTTTAAGAACTTTCGACCCATTTCTGTCAATTTTAAGACCTTTCATGCCATTTACTGTAGGTGTCGATTTTATCCTGGCGAGCGATAGCGAGCCTGTAATTTAAGAGGAACCGGCTTCTCAGCCGGGACATTTTTCTACCGAAAAATGTACACATTTATATTGAAAGGGGCTCAAGGGGGTGTAATCTTAAGCTTGATGGATATCTAGAGACCAAACTAAAAACCTCCCCTTAAAGGGGTAGGGCTTGTATTTTGGTCTATATATTTATCTTTTAATATATTTTTGAGTTACCTCGCTGGACCTCCATCAAGCTTAAAATAAAAACCCTAGATAAATTTATAAATTTTTCGGTAGAAAAATGTCCCGCCGGTTCCATCTAAAATGACAGGCTCGGTATCGCTCGCCAGGAAAAAAATCGACACCGAAAGGTCAAAATATCGACAAAAAAATGGGACGAAAGGTCTCAAAATCGCCAAACTAACGGAAAGAATGTCTCAAAACTAATATGCCGAACATGAGGCATAAGGGTCCAGAAAAAGTAACTATCTCCCCCTTAATTGAGAACAGATCTATACACATTGGTTTCGGCTTATACCTAGTGTTAAGGGGAGGTTTTTAGTTTGGTCTCTAGATATCCTTCAAGCTTAAGATTACACCCCCTTGAGCACCTTTCAATATAAATTTGTACATTTTTCGGTAGAAAAATGTCCCGGCTGAAAGCCGGTTCGGTTCCTCTTAAATTACAGGCTCGCTGTCGCTCGCCAGGATAAAATCGACACCTAAATGGCACGAAAGGTCTTAAAATTGACAGAAATGGGTCGAAAGTTCTTAAAATCGTCAAAATAATGGGGCGAACGTCTTAACATTAGAAAAGCAATTGGGCTAAACATGAGAGAGAAAGGAGTCAAGAAAAAAATCCCTCAAGTGGAAATCTCCCCTTAACAGTCTTTGGATGCAGTGTGCGGTAGTTGAGCAATCGGGTCCTAGGGGTCCTGATTTGGTCTCTGATAAACTTAATCTGTTATAGTAATGAGAGAGAGAGAGAGAGAGAGAGAGAGAGAGAGAGAGAGAGAGAGAGAGAGAGAGAGAGAGAGAGAGAGAGAGAGAGGAGAGAGAGAGAGGAGAGAGAGAGAGAGAGAGAGAGAGAGAGAGAGAGGAGAGAGAGAGAGGAGAGAGAGAGAGAGAGGAGAGAGAGAGAGAGAGAGAGAGAGAGAGAGAGAGAGAGAGAGAGAGAGACTATACTTGTGCATAGATAAATACCGGTACTCTATTTGTTAAACAAAACATGTTTTAGAAAGAACGTGCGCGCGTATGTATGTGCCTTTGTGTGTGTGTGTGTGTGTGTGTTTGTGTAATCATAATAATAATCGGATTATTTCGAGCCGGCAGCCAATGAGGCAGAAAATACACAATTCCTTAACTTAACTTATGCTAAGTAGTCAACACATTTGACTGTGGCTGTGGCACCACAAGAGGGCCTAAATACACCCAGAAGGGGTAAGATGTGAGCAGGGATCCAGGTGGAACCCTGAGGTGGCGCATCCACACGTAACCTCCACAGCCCGGACAGTTTTTGACAGAAACCTCACTGGCAGGTAGCTGGAATCGAAGCCGCGCTACCTGGGTCAAGCGATTGGAGTATGGTGGCTTAGTGCGTTCGGCCACTGTGACCGTGTGTGTGTGTGTGTTAACAGGACTGAATTAAGACAACGATTCTTGAGGTTTGACCTGAGGCTGATGAGGCAAAACGTTGTCATCATAAAGACTCATCCTCAAATGGTGCCTTATTACTTTTACGTCAGTTATTACTATACATGTTTGAAAGCGTAGGCATATTTATGTGATGTTTTATGTGTGCATGTGCACATGTGTGTGCCTATACGTATGAATGTGCATGCATTTGTATGTTTTTTTTTTTTAGAGATACAAGGGATGAGTGCAATTGGACGATAGTAGGAGTGCTGAGAGTGGTCACCCTTCTTTGGGACAGGTTGAATGAGAGAAAACTTCCATCAAGAAAGGAAGACGTTAGAGGAGAGACAGAGACGAAAGAGTTTGCCTAGGCAAACCGTCAGCACGGAAGCACAGTTTTTGAGTACAACAGGAGGAACGCCGTCAGGACCGTATGCCTTCTTAAAATTAAGCCCAGCAAGGGTAGAGAGTACATCTTTAGAAGAGATTAGGATATCTGGCATAAGTAGGAGAGAGGGAGGTGGAGAGGGAAAAATAGCACCGGAATCATCCAAGGTGGAGTTTATATATATATATATATATATATATATATATATATATATATATATATATATATATATATATATATATATATATATATATATATATATATATATATATATATATATATATATATATATATATATATATATATATATATATATATATATGGTTCCATGTCAGTTGAACCAGTGCCACTTCAACCAGTGCCACCTTAACCAGTGCTAACTCAACCAGTGGCCACTTCAACCAGTGACCATCTCAACCAGTGACCATTTTAACCAGTAACCATCTCGACCAGTGACAACTCAACCAGTGCCACCTTAACCAGTGCTAACTCAACCAGTGGCCACTTCAACCAGTGACCATCTCAACCAGTGACCATTTTAACCAGTAACCATCTCGACCAGTGACAACTCAACCAGTGCCATCTTAACCAGTGCTAACTCAACCAGTGACAACTCAACCAGTGCCAACTCAACCAGTGACCATCTCAACCAGTGCCATCTCAACCAGTGCCAACTTAACCAGTGCCACCTCAACCAGTTCTAACTCAACCAGTGTCATCTTAACCAGTGCCAACTCAATCAGTGCCATCTCAACCAGTGCTAACTCAACCAGTGCTAACTCATCCAGTGCTAACTCAACCAGTGCCAACTCAACCAGTGGCATTTAAACCAGTTGCATCTCAACCAGTGCCAACTCAACCAGTGGCAACTCAACCAGTGATTACCTCAACCAGTGACAACTCAACCAGTGACAGCTCAACCAGTACTATTTCAACCAGTGACCATCTCAACCAGTACTATTTCAACCAGTGCCATCTCAACCAGTGCTAACTCAACCAGTGCTAACTCAACCATTGGCATTTTAACCAGTGCCAACTCAACCAGTGGCATCTCAACCAGTGCCAACTCAACCAGTACCAACTCAACCAGGGATGAGTCTAGGGTAGGGCTTTGAAGGGAGAGGACGTATGGATTTTTCTCTCCGTGGTGAACAGCAAGTTAGTGAGGGAAGGGGTGGTGATGGAATTGTGAAATATACAACAGGGTGAGTGGGAAATTACGGTGATTTGATATTGGGTGAAACACTGGAGTTCTATCTAACCAAAATCAAACAACATGTGAAAGAAGAGACGGAAAATTGAAGAGTGCTGTGCCAGGCAGCGAGGGAGACGTACGGACGAGGGGCAAGCCGATGCCAGGCAAAATACCCTCCCTCCTTGACTGTCTCCAGCCAACACCACTCACCCTAGGGTGTGCCCCCCTTCCCCACCCACATCCCATCTGTCATCACGCCAGTGCATGGAGAAGCTGGTCGTGTGAAAGTGGACCGAAATATTCTGCATGGCGCTAATGCTGAGAGGACGACTGCAGCAGGGGGAAGTATGCAGGAGAGAGACAGCGAAGTACAGCAGAGGCGAAAAGGCGGAGTAAGGGAATAGAGGAAGGAGCCATAAACCTCGCTGACCACAACCCCCCCCCCCCTCCTCTCTACCTCTCCTCCCACCGCTTAAAGTAATATGATACCTGACAGTATAAAGGCAAAACAAAAGTGTATTTAAGTATGGTTCTTATCTAAATCCATGGGGGAGATTTGTATTGAAAACAAAATGTCAGTGGTAGTTTTTTGATGCAATGCAGCTTAAAAATAAATGTGTTGTGTAAGAGTAGTAGTAGCTACTGTATAATAGAGAGAGAGAAACACAGTGACAACAAGTATTCAACCCTCCCCCCTCCATCCTTACCCACACATTCACTTCCCTCCCCTCTCCTTCCCTCTTCCTTCCACTTTCCTCAATGTCCCTCATGATATTACATGTAACATGATGTAATATTTTGTACATATTTTTGTCTTGAAAATAATTAAATCTTAGGACATATTGTTTCCATTTAAAACACAGCTGGTCGGTTATGCGAACGCAACCCTACCTCAGGTGTAGTGTAAGCCACTCAGAGGGCTCAGATTTGTATGGGAACTGTGTACGTATCCCACGCAACCGTGCCGATGGTTGAAAACTCTCAAAGTCCACGTGCGTGCGCGCGAGCGCGCAATAACCTGTTTTTTTGGGATAATTGCCTTCAATTTTTTACTCTTGTAAAATCCGTTTTCGGGGGCTCTGTAGGACCATTTTTTAAGCTTTTTGAGCGGTTTTTCGTGGTTTTTCCTTCATTCCTAACCCATTCGCTATTGTTTCTGGAATAAAACCATTTTTTGAAAACCGGCCGGGTTCTGGTGCGCAAACATTACAAAACTAGCCGGGGCTCCACGGGTTAAAGTTAGGCATATTTAGAATGTAAAGCGGCTCAAATTGCCAAGGTTTCTTTAGCTTTGTATAGAGTCATTTTGCGTTGAGGAAACAGGCCGATTATATTAGGTAGGGTTATATATGATTTATGGCCGAGTCAGGAAATCAGACTTGAAGTGGTATATATCATGTGAGAGTTATCTCTAACGAACTAGTAACTAAGTATACTATTTAAAATAAGGTATAATTCGCTGATATATTATGTGCATACTGATAACCAGGACCTTTTTCTCAAACTAATAGTAGATTTCTATCATCCTTCTTTAATCCTTAGCACTATTTTGACACTTGTCTTTTTAATCATTTTACTCTCTTAATTAGTGTATTTCCTTTCTCACTACAATAATCGTTTTGTATTATATATATATATATTTTTTTTCCCGTGTTTATTCTTTGTGCGTATTTTTAAACACTACTTTTATTTTACTTTATTTGTCTATTTTCTTTTGCACTCACTGTCTTGTAATATAGCCTGATCTTCTGTAGCCTTGCATCATACTAGGTGAGTTAAATAACTTCTCTTACTCTTTCTATCTCTCACGCTACTCATAGGATGTTTACATTTTCACCTTTATCGGGCAGAGGCTCGTCCCTTAGGAAGAAATGATAGATAGACTCAGTATTAGGGAATAGGTAGGAAATTATGATAATAAGACAAGATGATATTAACTCGGTCCCAGTCGAGGAATAATCCTGATGACAGACAAAACGCAGTGAGAGATGCAGTACAAATGAACCGTGAAACAGACAATGTAGTTAATGGAGATGTACAAGCAAACCCTGTTAGATAAAATGCAGAAAATAACAATCAACAACTGCAGCCCGCAGAAGAAAATGCAGGAATCAATAATTCGCAAGACAACAGAGGTGTGGAACAAAATAATGAAAATAGTGTAGGCCTAAACGAAGATAATGAGAGAGAAATAATCGAAAATCGTGAACAGAACGAACGACCTCGTAACGTAAACATGAATGGTGGAGAATGGATGGGACATTCTGGTGACGGACTCACAACATTAGTGAATGAAATCTATACAGAAGTGATACAATGGCAACATAATAAGTTTGAACTACCGATTTGTGAAGCCGCAAAAGACATGCTGGGGGAACTCAGACGTATGATCCTAAAGTATGTTCAGGATGCCCCTTTGGTGCACGTGGCAATCAAGATAGCTTCTTTCATTCCTCAGTTGTTTCTTCAAAGAAAAAGACCAAAGGGAAAACTGAATGAGAACATTAAAGCGCTGAAACAGAGAATGGAGTGGTGGAAAAATGGGGAATTAGACAAAATTCTTAGCCAAGTACGAGCAATCCAGCAAAGACTGAAAACAAAACAACGAAGAAAGAGGAAGCCAGATGATATGGCAGGATCAGTGGGAAATAGCATGTGGATTGGTAAAGTGGCACAGGCAGTCAGAATGGTCACTGGGGAAGCCTCAAGTGGGGTGCACGAAGTGAATCGACGCATCTTGGACCAGCTGAAGGAGAAACACCCAGAAGCAAAACCAGCAAGTGATGAGGCCAAACTAGACGGGGAATATGTTCCTCCAGACCCGGTGATATATGAGAATATAACTGGAGACCTCATATGGAGAAAGGCGCTGAAAACACAGGGAGGAGCAGGTCCATCAGGAGTAGATGCTAAGACTTGGAGGATCTTCCTAAGTCAAAATAAGTTTGGTTCAGCCGCGGGTGACCTTTGTGAAGCAATAGCAATGCTGGCAAAGAAACTTGCATCATCACCATGCGTGAACATAGAAGCTCTGACAGCATGTCGCCTGATACCTTTAAATAAGAATCCAGGAGTTAGACCAGTAGGCATTGGGGAAGTTCTTAGAAGGATTATAGGAAAAGCAATCATGTCCATATTTGGAAAAGATGTACAAAGAGCAGTGGGCAACTTACAAGTATGTGCAGGACAGCAAGCCGGAGGAGAAGCAGCAATACATGCAATGGGGAAGGTGTATCATGAGGAAGATTGTGAAGCGGTACTGCTAGTGGATGCAACAAATGCCTTTAACACCATTAATAGGGAGGCAGCTATTCACAACATCAAGATCAAATGCCCGAGCATCGCAAAGTACATAGAAAATACTTATAAGGAGCCAGCTAACCTGTATATAGTTGGAAGCACAAAGAAGGAAGAAATGAAAATTCTCAAATCAAATGAAGGAACAACGCAAGGAGATCCAGTGGCAATGGCAATGTACGCACTGGCACTATCAATTCTGCAGCAGAAAATAAAACATGAGGTAACCCGAGTGAAACAAGTGGCGTATGCAGATGACCTCACAGGTGCAGGAAAAATAGGGGATCTCAAAGAATGGTGGCGGAGAGTACAATCGGTAGGCGAAGTCATTGGGTACCATCCGAATGCTAGTAAATCTGTACTAATAGTGAAAGAAAACAAGTATGAAGAAGCGGTGCGGACTTTTGATGGGACAGGAGTGAAGATTACAAAGGAGGGTCAACGCCATTTGGGAGCAGTAATAGGCACAGAAGAATGCAAGAGAGACTATGTGCGAAAAAAGGTAGCGGAGTGGGTAAAGGAAGTGAAAACCCTGGCAGACATTGCGAAATCTGAACCACATGCTGCATATACTGCCTTTACATATGGTGTTAAGCACAGATGGACCTTTCTTATGAGAACAGTGCCTGGCATTAGACAGATGCTCAAACCACTGGAAGAAGCAATCAGAGGAACATTCATACCGGCCTTAACAGAGATGGAAGGCGTCACGCAAGAGCTAAGAGATCTATTAGCTCTTCCGCCAAGGTTCGGAGGTATGGGGATCATAAACCCAGTGGAGGCGGCACCACATGAGTACCAAAATTCCCTTAAACTTACTACGTCTCTGACAGAAAAAATACGGGAGCAAAATGAAAATGATGAGGTGGACGAAGAGGAAAAACGAAATGCAAGACAGGAAATTACAAAGAGCAGAGAAGAGAGACAGAACCATAGCCTAGAACAAATTAAGACCAGATGTAGGGAAGAACTGAAAATGAGAGTTGAGATGGCACAAGACTTCAAATTCAAATTGTGAGGCTTCAAATTGGCTCACATCATTACCAATAAAGGAGAAAGGCTTCAGCTTAAATAAACAAGAATTCAATGATGCCGTAGCCTTGAGGTATGGTTGGCCAGTTTCGAACCTGCCGCTGAAATGTGCATGCGGTGAAATAAACAACCCAGACCACTGTATGACCTGTAAGAAAGGAGGATTCATCTATATCCGGCATGATGAAGTACGAGACATCACTGCACAAATGCTGGACGAGGTGTGCCATGATGTCAGAATCGAACCGGAACTTCTGCCTATGGACGGACAGCGCTTGGCCCACAATACTGCAAATACTTCAAATGAAGCAAGAGTGGACGTAAGTGCTCGAGGTTTTTGGACGAGGGGACAACAGGCTTTTTTCGACATCAGAATCTTCAACCCAAGAACACAAACATATCGTGAGCGAGGACACAAGGCGGCATACTTGAGAAACGAAAGTGAGAAAAAACGCGCTTATGAAGAAAGAATTTTGAACAGGGATCAAGGAAGCTTTACTCCTCTGGTCTTCTCATCGTCGGGAGGTATGGGACCTTCTGCAAGTGTCTTCTATGCCAGATTAGCTGAACAAATATCGGAGAAAAAGCACCAGCATAGAAGCCAAGTCATAACTTGGATGAGATGCCGGCTCTCTTTCTCTCTTCTCAGGTCTGCACTCCTATGTCTCAGGGGTACAAGGTCCTCCCCGCTACAGAGGACAAGAGTGAGAGACTTGGACTTTGAAATGGTCGTGGCGGAGGGACGAATTGGGGAACAACTAGGTTGATTGTAGGGAGGTACTGGTGCAATAAGATAAACTACAATGTAACTAGAATAAGATAGATTGTACACCACTTTGTAACTGTCACCTTAATAAAAAAAAAAAAAAAAAATCAACCAGTGACTACCTCAACCAGTGACAGCTCAACCAGTACTATTTCAACCAGTGACCATCTCAACCAGTGCCAACTCAACCAGTGACCATCTCAACCAGTGCCAACTCAACCAGTGACCATCTCAACCAGTACTAACTCAACCAGTGCCAACTCAGCCAGTGTCAACTCAATCAGTGACCATCTCAACCAGTGCCAATTCAACCAGTGACCATCTCAACCAGTGCCAACTCAACCAGTGACCATCTCAACCAGTACTAACTCAACCAGTGCCAACTCAGCCAGTGTCAACTCAACCAGTGACCATCTCAACCAGTGCCAACTCAACCAGTGACCATCTCAACCAGTGCCAACTCAACCAGTGACCATCTCAACCAGTACTAACTCAACCAGTGCCAACTCAGCCAGTGTCAACTCAACCAGTGACCATCTCAACCAGTGCCAACACAACCAGTGACCAACTCAACCAGTGACCATCTCAACCAGTGACCATCTCAACCTGTGCCATCTCAACCAGTACCATCTCAACCAGTGCCAACTTAACCAGTGCCATCTCAACCAGTGCTAACTCAACCAGTGTCATCTCAACCAGTGCCAACTCAATCAGTGCTATCTCAACCAGTGCTAACTCAACCAGTGCTAACTCATCCAGTGCTAACTCAACCAGTGCCAACTCAACCAGTGGCATTTCAACCAGTGGCATCTCAACCAGTGCCAACTCAACCAGTGGCAACTCAACCAGTGATTACCTCAAACAGTGACAACTCAACCAGTGACAGCTCAACCAGTACTATTTCAACCAGTACTATTTCAACCAGTGCCATCTCAACCAGTGCTAACTCAACCAGTGGCATTTTAACCAGTGCCAACTCAACCAGTGGCATCTCAACCAGTGCCAACTCAATCAGTACCAACTCAACCAGTGACTACCACAACCAGTGACAGCTCAACTAGTACTATTTCAACCAGTGACCATCTCAACCAGTACTATTTCAACCAGTGACCATCTCAACCAGTACTATTTCAACCAGTGAGCATCTCAACCAGTGCCAACTCAACCAGTGACCATCTCAACCAGTACCAACTCAACCAGTACTATTTCAACCAGTGACCATCTCAACCAGTGCCAACTCAACCAGTGACCATCTCAACCAGTGCCAACTCAACCAGTGACCATCTCAACCAGTACTAACTCAACCAGTGCCAACTCAGCCAGTGTCAACTCAACCAGTGACCATCTCAACCAGTGCCAACTCAACCAGTGACCATCTCAACCAGTGCCAACTCAACCAGTGACCATCTCAACCAGTGTGCCAACTCAACCAGTGACCAACTCAACCAGTGACCATCTCAACCAGTGCCAACTCAACCAGTGACCATCTCAATCAGTGCCAACTCAACCAGTGACCATCTCAACCAGTGACCATCTCAACCAGTACTAACTCAACCAGTGCCAACTCAGCCAGTGTCAACTCAACCAGTGACCATCACAACCAGTGACCATTTCAACCAGTGACAGCTCAACCAGTGACCAACTCAACCAGTGACCATCTCAACCAATGACAATCTCAACCAGTGACCAACTCAACCAGGGACAATCTCAACCAGTACTAACTCAATAAGTGACCATCTCAACCAGTGACCATCTCAACCAGTGACCAACTCAACCAGTGACATCTCAACCAGTGACAATCTCAACCAGTACCAACTCAGTGTTAACTCAACCAGTGACAGCTCAACCAGTGACCAACTTAACCAGTGACATCTCAACCAGTGACAATCTCAACCAGTACTAACTCAATAAGTGACCATCTCAACCAGTGACCATCTCAACCAGTGACCAACTCAACCAGTGACCATCTCAACCAGTGACAGCTCAACCAGTACCAACTCAATCAGTGCTATCTCAACCAGTGCCAACTCAATCAGTACTATCTCAACCAGTGCCAACTCAACCAATGACAGCTTAACCAGTGACAATCTCAACCAGTACTAACTCAATAAGTGACCATCTCAACCAGTGACCATCTCAACCAGTGACCAACTCAACCAGTGACATCTCAACCAGTGACAATCTCAACCAGTACCAACTCAACCAGTGACCAACTCAACCAGTACCAACTCAACCAGTGTTATCTCAACCAGTACCAACTCAACCAGTACCAATTAACTCAACCAGTGCCAACCCAACCAGTGATAACTCGACCAATACCAACTCAACCAGTACCATTTCAAGCAGTGACCATCTCTACCAGTACTATTTCAACCAGTGACCATCTCAACCAGTACTATTTCAACCAGTGACCATCTCAACCAGTACTATTTCAACCAGTGACCATCTCAACCAGTACTATTTCAACTAGTGACCATCTCAATCAGTGCCAACTCAACCAGTGACCATCTCAACCAGTACCAACTCAACCAGTGACCATCTCAACCAGTAACCATCTCAACCAGTGCCAACTCAACCAGTGACCATCTCAACCAGTGCCAACTCAACCAGTGTTATCTCAACCAGTACCAACTCAACCAGTACCAATTAACTCAACCAGTGCCAACCCAACCAGTGATAACTCGACCAGTGATATCTCAACCAGTGACAATCTCAACCAGTGACAGCTCAACCAGTACCAACTCAATTAGTACTATCTCAACCAGTGCCAACTCAACCAATGACAGCTCAACCAGTGACCAACTCAACCAGTGACAATCTCAACCAGTACTAACTCAATAAGTGACCATCTCAACCAGTGACCATCTCAACCAGTGACCAACTCAACCAGTGACATCTCAACCAGTGACAATCTCAACCAGTACCAACTCAGTGTTAACTCAACCAGTACCAACTCAACCAGTACCAACTCAACCAGCACCAACTCAACCAGTGCCAACTTAACCAGTGATAACTCGACCAATACCAACTCAACCAGTACCATTTCAAGCAGTGACCATCTCAACCAGTGGCCATCTCAACCAATATCAACTCACTTCATAGCTGACTCTCGAATATTTCATGTTTAATTTCTGAGTAGGCTATGTAAATATATATTCCAAGCATTCCCATAACTGCTACAAGTGTATTTTAGAATGTAAAAAGAGCAATATATATATATATATATATATATATATGCATTGCATATATATATATATATATATATTGTTATGTTATGGGCGATGTTATGGTCTTTATTTGCCTTGTAATAATTATTCTGCAATGCATATTTACTTTCATTCTTAAAAATAGTCAGGAAAGGTTGTCCATATAATGTATATATTTAAAAGTCTGGATCGCCCCTTGTCATTTTGTGCCACCACACTTTAATGAGAGTGGGTTATCAGACTTTGGGGTAACACAAAATGCAGCTTAGGCCTACTGCTGCCACGCATCCAGAAACTTGGCACGAGACATGAACATGTGATTGAATGACGCAATCTCAACTCACACTACGTATCAAATGACACTCTCCAAAATGCGCACATTAACCCTATCATAATTGCACTTATTTATTATATATATATTATTTTAATTCACATTACATAACAATATATATATATATATATATATATATATATAAATAAATATATATATACCGTATATATATATATATATATATATATATATATATATATAATATGTGTATATATATATATATTCTGTATATATATATATATATATATATATATATATATATATATAATATATACGGTATATATATATATATAACTAATTTGGGATGGTGGGGATGGGCTGGTCTATCCGAGTGAGAACTGAGCGATCTCTGCCATACCCATAGCTTACTCTGGCTGTTCCTTTTACTTATATATCTTCTAGATCTCAAGTGGTGGCGTCTTTTTCCGTGGATTGACCTCCCTACTGCCAACCTAGAAGTTGGCAGATTGGGAGCCAAAGCGTCACATTTTTCCCTTGCCCCTCAACTTTCCCTTCATAATTGCTGAGGGGCACAGGGCCTTGGGTGGGGCTTTGGTTTCCCGAGCGTTTCCGCACCTTCCTTAGCAGCGCCCTGCCTTGGAGTGGCTTCGGTCACCCGGGCTTTGTTAGTGGTAAGCAGTGAGGATTTTGTGGGGGCGCTCGTTTATGGCCATGGCCTTGCTCGAGACCTTGGGGCTGTTCGGCCAGACAGCCTGGTGAACAACAACAAGAACAACAACAACTAATTTGGGAACATTAATTTGTTATTGTATAATGCCTAGGCTGATGACGCGTTTAATTTATGTATTTATTATATTTTTCGAATAAGTACATGATAACATCCTCATGACAAAAATTACCCATGTGATGCCACTCATCGTTTAATCTCTGATCTAGGTGATGCATCACCCAATCGACAAAATCACTTATATTGTTAACGATTTTAGTGCCATTATCTTATCATCATCCTACGAATAAAACTATTTCAAGCTTTGTGCGTTCAACATTGTCATTCAAGCGTACCTTTATTTTAGCTCTTAACCACTTTCAATTTGAAGGAAAACTAGCTACACGTAGCCTTGTATTTTGTCTCCTTGCACATTGGCAAAAAATAACATAGGTCTGGATTCACTAGCTGCAATACTACATCGGACAAATACTCCTATCATCCTAAAGAACACCAATATGAGCATTAATTTGAACATTTTAGCACCCTCCCTGCACTGGTTTAAACCAGTCCCAGTCCTGCGACACGTGGAGTCGGGATGCTTGCGCTGATTTTTTTTGTGTGTTTTATTTATTTTTGTTTTTTTCTTAATGTTTAGCTTTGTTTGATTATATATTTTTGATTTGAGAATACACATAGGACTATTACATACACAAACTTACGAAGGTTGATAATCTAAAATAAAATGAATACTTGCAAATCATGTTTATCTAACCATCTAATTAGGGCATAATTATTCAAACCCAGGCTCCCCGTTTGCTAATACATTAGGAAATACATTAGAACATATAAAAGTAAGTACAAGGAGGATCACTTTCCTATCCTTGGCATGGCACTGTACAGTTAAAGGAAAATACAAACTTGCTAATCTACTAAGCCTATAAATCTTAGCATTCTGAAATCCAATGCTATTTAAGCATATAATAGAACAATAATAACTACAATAGTAACATGTAGCACTGTAATGCTTATGTAAACAAATGAAAGGAATAGATAATGTTGGTACAAAAAGGTTAAATGTTTTAATCTAGAACAGAAGAATGTGAATTTGAAAGAAAAAGACAAAAGGAGGGTCAAAATTCCAATCTTGGGAGTGCAGGGTGTAGGCCCTAAGGATAAAGGAAAATCTCTAGCTGCAGACCCTATCTATTTATTTCTAACCAACAACTTGCATGTGGGCTATTGCCCTCAGATAGCACAATTTGTCAGCCTCTTGATCATAAGACCTAACCTTCAATGCAAGTCCGTTTGCTAACAGAACATATACATTTCTGGATCGTTCAAGATTTTGAACCCTAGCATTTTGCAATGTTAGTCTATGAATTCCAATATCTTTTTGGATTCAATTAAAGAAGGACCATATTGTTGGATGAGAGTACATGAATAGTGACTTGAGAGAATTGTGGAATCCTTCACAACAATTTGTGGTCTTTGGTGCAGAAACTTGTGCATCCTCATAATGATTCCACAACTGTATTTCAAACCTTGGATTTCTAACTCTCCCTCCTACTCGGGGTCCATGAATGTATGTCGACTCAAAGTAAGCAAGCAAGTCATTAGTTTCTGGCTCATCTGGAAAAGTGGCTCCCAACTCTTCAAATATCTCTTCTACTTCATCAACTGGTACAAAAGCAAGTGCTGGAAGTGACTTCACCAACATTGCAAAATCATGCTCAGTTTGAAATCTCACTTTGAGACCCAAATCATTTACCTTTCTGATTACTGACTGATTGAAATGAAAAAACAACCTGAAATGTGTGCTTGAGGAAACTCACTTTTGAATGAATTGATTGCAGCCAACTCAAAGTCAAGCAAAACTGTTGAGGGATTTAGACCTTGATTCAAGTTTCTCAAGATTTCAATCATACGTGTATATGTTTCAGCAGTTTTGTTTGGCAAGAGAAAGTAGATGCAAGGGGGATACGAATTTCCCACCTTTGCATGAATGGTGTACAGTTGGAAGAATATAAGTGTAGTCTCAAAAGTTCCATCCCCCATCCACACCTGACTCTGAAGGCAGTCAAGTAATTTACGTCTGCCAAGAACCAAGATTCTCAGAGGATCATCAACTCCTGAATCATACAAAACCATTTCAACATAATCATTGGGAATTTCAAAGTTTCGTGAATGAGGAGAGGTTGGATACCTTCAATCTGTTGACGCTTGCGTCTGATACGCCTCTCAATGGCAGATTTTTTTGGCATTCTAGCTAAGATGTCATTGTTTAAGGGTGCCATATTGTCTCCAAGAAGTGCCCTTGTAGTTGCACGGGTTGTTTCTGCATCTCCTTTAATTTTTGCGAGGACTGCATTTGCCTCCGTTTGAATAGTCTCCAGAATGGGAGTGAGCAGAAGGTTCTCTCACAATATTTGAGCCACATGATATCAGGGATGATCTACATTTAAATTTCTGGTACCTCCTGCACCTCCAATATTTGTTCCCAATTTCCATCCAAGCTTCTCGTGTCCTAAGAATATACTCAAACCCTTGGTGTAACAGCATTTCCACACCCCTCACTGACTTAGAAAACTGCAGTGCCATAATTTCAGAAAACAAGACAATACATTAGCTTGAAATATATGTAAAATGCAGGAAAAATTACAAAATTGTCATGTGGGAAGACAGTGCAAGCTCAACGAAGGTCTGTCGCCTACTGATAAAGTTTGATCATAGTAAGCTATGAATAAGCACATTCGTGAATGGTTCATGTTCCAAGATCACTCGAAATTGGTCCAGATAAAGCTAGTGGGCGGAGCTAGGACGTCCACCAACACGTTCCATACTGTCCGTACAACACATAAGAACATAAGAACATAAGAAAATGGGAGTCTGCAGAAAGCCGATTGGCCTAAGCAAGGCAGATCCCTGTCCCACACAACCCCAATTACAAAGCCCAATTATAGGCTCAACACTCTAATACCCTGAGGATCATCTTACCAAAACGGTTAGAGATTAACGCAGGATTACGGGGGTCTGCAGAGCGCTGATTGGCCCAACCCTGCTGATCCCCCTTCACACCCAACCCTTCTCGTCCATATGCTTATCCAATTTTATCTTAAAGCTCCCTATCGTTTTTAATCCCACTATAGCACTTGGTAGTCCATTCCACCCATCTACAACTCTGTTACCAAACCAATATTTGCCTATATCTTTTCTGAAACGAAATTTATCTAATTTGAAACCATTGGTACGAGTTCTTTCGCTATCACTGAGCTTTAGTACATTTGTCATGTCCCCTTTGTTAATCCCACTAACCCACTTGAACACCTCTATCATATCCCCTCTAACTCTGCGTCTCTCTAACGAATGTAAGCCTAATTTCTTCAACCTTTCTTTATACGGAAGATTTCTAATATTATGGATCATTTTTGTCATTCTACGTTGTACTCTCTCCAATGAATCTATGTCCATTCTGTAATAAGGACACCAAAATTGAACAGCATAATCCATATGGGGTCTCACTAATGACAAGTAAAGTTTTAAGATAACATCAGCAGTTCTGTTACTCACACTCCTTGAGATGAACCCGAGAATCCTGTTTGCCTTGTTTCGAACGCTTATACACTGTTGTCTAGGCTTCAAATCATTGCTAACAAACACACCTAGATCTTTCTCACAATTCGAGTTTTCTAATTCCACATTAGCTAGTTTATATTTAACATTTGTATGCATCTTCCCTATCTTTAATACCTTGCATTTGTCAATGTTAAACTTCATCTGCCAATTTACTGACCATTCGTGTAAGGTATCTAGATCCCTTTGGAGGCACTCTATATCTCTATCTGAATCAATTGTTCTCCCCATTTTGGTATCGTCTGCAAATTTACTTATCCTACTAGTTATACCTAAATCAAGGTCATTTATGTATATAACAAACAACAGAGGACCTAATACAGATCCCTGGGGGACACCACTTTTGACTGCTCCCCATTCTGACTTCGTACCATTTATGCTGACTCTCTGCTTCCTACCAATTAGCCATGACCTAATCCATCCCAACAACGCCCCACCTATTCCATGCGCCTCAACCTTTCTCATCAATCTCTCATGGGGGACTCTGTCGAAAGCTTTACTGAAATCTAAATATATTATATCATATGACTTGTCATTATCTACTGCTTCATATACCTCTGAGAAAAAACTAAGCAAATTAGTAAGGCAAGAACGTCCCTGAGTGAATCCATGCTGAGAAGAATTTATTAAATTAAATGTATCTAAGTGGTTTCTAATTTTACTAGCAATAATTGACTCTAGTAGCTTTCCTATGATTGATGTAAGACTAATGGGACGGTAATTGGATGCTATTGATTTGTCACCTTTTTTGAAGATCGGAACTACGTTTGCAAGCTTCCAAGCTTCTGGAACTATACCTGTCTCCAATGACTTGTTAAATAAAAATGTTAATGGGCTACTTAACTCATCCCTACATTCTTTTAATACTCTAGCATATACCTCATCAGGACCAGGCGATTTATGAGGTTTCAGTCTGTCAATTTCCTTAAGCACATCATTTCTACTTATAGTAACCGTACTTAACCTATTTTCTATACTATCGCTATATACCTTACGGACTTCTGGAAACTGTGCCAAATTTTCATTAGTGAAAACGGAAAGAAATTGACTATTTAATGTACTGCACATTTCTAAATATTTTTCTGTCATTTCTCCTATCGAAGTTTTAAGGGGACCAATTACATCTCTAACCTTGGATTTATATAGTTGGTAAAAAGCTTTAGGATTATTTTTTGAGTCATTGGCAACCTTAATTTCATAATTTCGTTTTTCTTTCCTAATATCCTTTTTTACCTGTCCTTGATAGATTCTGATAGTAAGCAAGTAGGTGAATTTTGCCTTTTCTAATTTTTCTATATATTCCTCTCTTTTGTCCTAGAAGATCTAATAGTCTATTATTCATCCATTTGGGTTGGTTCTGTGTTGATCTAAATTTTCTTTTGGGGATGTATTTATTTTGTGCATTGAATACTGACTTGATAAAATTATCGTATGTATCTACCAAGGTTGACGTCTCTTCCTGACTTAAGATGACAGGTGCCTGAGAAGGGGTACACTCATTTGGACACCTGGATCGACTTAATTTTTTGACCATAGGGTCAGCTAATAGGGCTCTTCTTAACCCACCATAATTGGCTTTTCTAAAGTCAGGTATTAATGTTGTATTCTCTCTGGTATTACCTTTCCATTGTATATTAAAATACACAGAATTGTGGTCACTATTTCCTAGGTGGTCCCCTATCTCTACATTATTTACCATATGTTCATTGTTACTGAAAACTAAATCGAGAATATTATTACCTCTAGTCGGCGTATCTATGAATTGAAATAAAAACTATCTTGTACTACCTCTATAAACTCCTCAGAATCAGAGTCTCCTATTTGATGCTGCCAATCTATATTCGGAAAATTAAAATCCCCCATAATGCACACATTGCTAAACCTTGATGCCATTTTAATTTCCTCCCATAATGACGTTCCGTCATTTCTACTCGTATTTGGCGGTCTATACATAACTCCAATAACTATGGTCTCACTACCTTCGGTAACCTCTACCCAAACACTTTCATTATCGTTATTTAGTCTAATACCTGATTTAATACAGCTTTTTAATGTACTCCTGACAAACACTGCTATACCGCCACCCCTCTTACTTGTTCGGTCATATTTAAACAAACTATATCCTGGTATATCAAATTCTGCTAAAAAATGCCTGGTTTCTGTATTAATCCACGTTTCAGTTAGCGCTATTATGTCTATATTTTCTTTTCTAACAAGGGCTCTAAGTTCGTTAATTTTGTTACATAGACTCCTACAGTTTGTGTAATATACTCTCAATTTACTTATTTTCTTTATACCTAATTTACCTTTGTTTCTAACGACATTTCCATCTTCCGTTGCACCATCACTACTATCATTTGCATTATAGTCATCATTTTTAGCATGAGACTGAATATCCTTATCGCTTTCGCCTGACGCTAAAATTGTTCCATTTAACCTCTCATTTACACTCTCAATATTTCTGTTCAAAACCCCACAACCACCCTATCTAAAGAACTAGCTAATGTAGAAACCCCTAACCTTGCAAGATGAACCCCATCCCTTGCGTACATCCCATCTCTTCCATAGAAACTATCCCAGTTATCAATGAATGGTATTGCTTTTTCTTTGCAATATTTCTCCAAACGGCAATTGACACCAATCGCCCTGGATGTCCATTCCTTGGGAACTCCTCTTCTGGGTAGGATACAATGTACTACAGGGATCCCTCCCTTCATCCTAACTTTATCTAACACATCCCGATACTGCTGCAGCAGCTCCTCACTTCTACCCTTACCAACATCGTTACTCCCGGCACTGAGACAGATAATGGGGTTATCTCCACTATCTTCCAAGATGTGGTCCATCTTCTCTAAAACCCTCCCAACTCCATGGCCAGGCAGACACACAACCTTCCTAAGTTTAGTGCGGGTAGCCCTAACTAAATGTCTTACCATGGAGTCGCCCACAATCGACACAGACTTACCTTCTCGGGACACAGACTTACCTTTCCCTCGGGAGGATCCAGCAGCTGCAGTTGGAGAACCCCCGGTGGTGGCAGAAGCCTCCTTCAAAAACAAGGAGAACATAATTGTGTGCTGGTTCCACTGTCCACAACCTTATCCAATAATTATTTTAAGCTCTAGTTTCCAAACTTTACGACATTAACCTGAGAAAGGCACAAGGACTCTTAAAAGGTTTTACTGGGCAAAGGCACCGGACTCTTAAGAGTTAAGGCATAGAAGAAGCCTTTCAAAACACCCCACTGGCACTAAAATCAAAGCAATATGTAATTAAGCAAGATAATTCCCTTCCATACCTTCTATCACTCCTCCACATGTGTCCCCCTCCCCTTCTCAATTATCCGGTATTTTCCCCATTATTCACAATATTTATCGAGTATTTTCGTGCGAGGATGGCTAGGAGAGGGGGGGGAGAATGGGGGAGTCTTTCTTCAACCTTATAGCCAGTCTCAGAGCTCTCCTACTCTCTCAGTACTATGCGAGACACGAGAGAGGGAGGGTGTGTCTCTCTCGCCGGTCCGGGTCAGATTACGACCGCGGGGCTAAAATATTCGGTTTTCACCAGCCAATTGCTGTTACCATTTGTTTTATTGGTTTTCAATATTTATATGTTTACATTAAAAGTAAAACAGGCGCATATGGATAAATAATTATGATATATATGGTAAATATGACGATTTTCGTTAGGAATGAACCAAAATACCTTCGCATGGCGGTATGTTTCAAATACCATAGCTTTGCCTTTTAAAGGTTAACTCTTATCTATTCGAGTGGGTCTATTTAATCCACCCTGTTTTACTCCATTATTTTGGTGAGTTTAAGAAGTTTCATTGCATTAGTTTGGCAATAAGATCCTTAATCTCATTCAGGTGTACCGTAAATATTTTTCTAGGCGAGTGATAGTGACCTTGTATCCTATATGGTCTTTTATTTCCTCTAATAATCTCCGCTCTATTACAGTAAGCCTTCCGTTTCGGCCTGGGCTGACCCCTCTCACCGTATTCGTCGTTTGGGAGACTGCGTTAGCCCGTCTCCGAATTGGCCATACCAGGCTTACCCATTCCTTTTTAATGTCCCGCTCACCTCCTCTTTTCTCCCGCTGTCATGTTCTACATACTATTTCTCACGTTTTTCTTGTCTGTCCTCTCTTTTCTATTGCCCGTTTACGTTGTTTTCACTTTTTATCTGTTCTTCGTCTCCCTCTTTTTCTATTGATCGAGTGATGTCTTTCCTTTCTCTTCTCCATCTCCTTAACGATATTTAGGTTGTCGTTCTTATGACCCATTCCGTTTTCTGCTTTAGTGCCATATGGTCTTTCGTCGCCTGGTGCTAGGAAACTATTAATGTAATGTAATGTAATGACCTTGTAACTCGGCCACCGGCCAGGAACTTTTTGCTATTAATAAATGTACAAATTCAGTTGGAAGGGGCTGTGTGTGCACATTATTTATTCATTATTCCTTTTCTTTTATATAAAGTATGTACCGGTATTTATATATATACAGGATGTTATGTCCCGAAATATATTTCAGGATTAGGTTAAGCCAAAATGTTCTAAGCATAAAATGTTTTATAAGCAAGATTCCAAATTTTACTCGTTGCAGGGATATTGCCTGTTAAAAATGGATTTTTGTTAGTATTTCCCTATAAGGCTGGCTTAGTTGTCCTATGGCTTACCATACACTCATTTAACTGCAATTATTTTATCATGTTATTATCAAGATATTATAATCCATTAAGTTTCAAAATGTAAATAAATATATCAGCTCACTTTGGAACTGTGGGAAACTATTTTTTTTCTTCTAAGTTCCAACTACTCCCTCTTTGGCATAGGCTGAGAGCCTGTACATTGAACGGCTAAGCCCGGGAGGTCTCGTTCGAGTCTAGGGAGTGAGACATGTGAAGCACTTTGGGATACAACCAACCCCCAATATCTTGCCTTCGCAAGATGCAAGTTTGCCCACCCACGGCTCGAAGCAGCCACATCTCTGAAGCTGCTTCGCTCCAGTGCTTCACTGTCTCACCACCTAGACTCGGACCCTTATTCTCAGAACGCCACCTATTGAGCAATGAGTTCACCCCCTTGTAGCATGTTTTGAATATGGGAATATTCATACAATGCAATTTAATCAGGGAACAATGAGGGTATTTTTTTGGCATTTCGGTGGATATTGTGGTAATGCACTGATACTAGGTACAGCACAAATTCCATCCCAATACAGTAATATCTGTCCATTGATACATCGGGATTCGAACCCGCGACCATTGGATTACCAGTCCAGTGGCATGACCACTCCACCACACCTCCCCTTGAAGAGTCCATTTACAGCAATGCGGGTGAGGACATTATACAAACGAAGTGGCTACGGGACACCACCAGTGGTGTCCCGCAGCCCAGCCATTGAGGCTGGGCTACGGGACACCACTGGTGGTGTCCCGTAGCCCAGCCTCACTGGCTGGGCTGCGTGACACCACCAGTGGTGTCTCGCAGCCCAGCCACACTGGGTAGGCTACGGGACACCACCACAAGTGTTTTCGTATTTATCGCCATATAATTCAGCCAATTAGACTGTTGAATCGAAATTCTTTGGATTATTATTTATATTATCATTAAAAACGTTGGACTTTATTAAATTATAATCCTACATGTTGTATATACAGACCTATTCCACACTCAACTCCCTACGCCACACACACTCACACATACCTATTTATACATCTAACTAGGCTTATATATAGCCGTTATATATGTGTGTATATTCTTCGTCTTACATATCCATCTTATAAGAACGTATGGGAGTCTGCAGACAGTCGATTGGCCAAAACAAGGCAGATCCCTCTCACACCCAACCCATCTCGTTCATACGTTTATCTAATTTTATTTTGAAACTCTCTATCGTTCTTGATCCCACAATGGCGCTAGGTATCCTATTCCACATGTCTATTGTCTACATATCTGTTACCATTATGATATAATGATCAAACAGAATTAAAGTCATTCATACTTGCATAACGTGCTATAAGACGGCTTGACGACGTTCACAAGCACAAGTGCGTCAATGTGTGGATAGTTACATGTGTTTGTGTAAATGAATATGTTTGTGAGTGTAATGTAAAGTAATGCAAATACAGTATATATATGTGCGTAAATAAATGTTTGTTTACGAATGTTATATGGATGTTCAAATGCATGTCTACATGAGTATATATGTGCGTGTGTAATGGCATGTACGTTTGGGTCATAATTTGGAAGGAACAAAATTATATATTTGTGAAAGAAATTGCAAAGTACACTGTAAAGTGATCAGCTCAGTAGCAGTAGGCTTTCAAGAATAAACTGAATAGCTTAATGAATTAATTGGGTGTGAGCTGGATCTGCCTTGCGTAGGCCAGTTGGGGGGGGGGGGGGGGGGGGGGCGCAGTGCAAGCTTGTATGCACGAGTAGGAATGTGCATGTACGAGCATAAAACCTGTACGTTTGTGAGTGGAAATATGTGTTTGTATAATTGATGTACACAATTAATAATGAATGTACAATATGTTTGTGTGTGTGTGAGTATGTGTGTGTATGTGTTTGTGTGTGTGTGTGTGATAGAGAGAGAATGAGAGTCATTCACATGACTTGTCTTTGTGAATGTGTGTTTGTGTATGTGTGTGTGTGTGTGTGATAGAGAGATAATGAGTCATTCACATAACTTGTCTGTGAATGTGTGTTTGTGTTTGTGTGTGTGTGTGTGTGATAGAGAGAGAATGAGAGTCATTCACATGACTTGTCTTTGTGAATGTGTGTTTGTGTGTGTGTGTGTGAGTGATAGAGAGAGAATGAGAGTTATTCACATAACTTGTCTTTGTGAATGTGTGTTTGTGTTTGTGTGTGTGTGTGTGAATAGAGAGAGAATGAGAGAGTCATTCACATGACTTGTCTTTGTGAATGTGTGTTTGGGTTTGTGTGTGTGTGTGATAGAGAGAGAATGAGAGTTATTCACATAACTTGTCTTTGTGAATGTGTGTTTGTGTTTGTGTGTGTGTGTGTGATAGAGAGAGAATGAGAGTCATTCACATGACTTGTCTTTGTGAATGTGTGTTTGTGTTTGTGTGTGTGTGTGTGATAGAGAGAGAATGAGAGTTATTCACATAACTTGTCTTTGTGAATGTGTGTTTGTGTTTAGGAATGCGAATATGTATTTGTGCGTGTGGTTCTGAAAGAACATTAGAGTGTGGGTGCGATTGTGGGAGGGAATATCAATGTGTGTGCGTGTGTATTCTGATTGGAAATGTGAAGGCGAGTGTGTAATTGTGAATGTATGTTCGAATATATGTGCGTTGTCGAGTGGTAATCTAAAAGTGTGTGTGTGTGTGTGTGTGTGTGTGTGTAGATATAGGAGTATAAATCACCGAACTTGTTCGTCAAGGTGAATACACGCAATGCGAGTTAATGACATTGTGGGTAGGAATACGAATATGTGTTCCTGAATGATTTTGTGCGTGAAAATGTGAATGTGCATGAGTTTGTGTGTGTTTATATAGTGAATCAACATAGAAGATAATAGGTAACATTTCTCAATTGATGATGCATATATTGTCTGGTGATTATTGGCATCCAAATGTGATGTTTGGTTAATTTAGGATAGGGATTGTAATTGGTAAATCTATAGCATTATAAAACATTTATATTGCTACCATGTGAGTGCGGCCGAAGAAGGTTGCGAAAAAAAACCGCTGACCAATCTCTGGATACCAGCGTACCTGGACCCTTTACCTTAAGATCTCAAGCTAATCCAGGTAATCCAGGAAATTAACACCTACTTGTAAATTGTACCTCTCTCTCTCTCTCTCTCTCTCTCTCTCTCTCTCTCTCTCTCTCTCTCTCTCTCTCTCTCTCTCTCTCTCTCTCTCTCTCTCTCTCTCTCTCTCTCTCTCTCTCTCTCTCTCTCTCTCTCTCTCTCTCTCTCTCTCTCTCTCTCTCTCTCTCTCTCTCTCTCTCTCTCTCTCTCTCTCTCTCTCTCTCTCTCTCTCTCTCTCTCTCTCTCTCTCTCTCTCTCTCTCTCTCTCTCTCTCTCTCTCTCTCTCTCTCTCTCTCTCTCTCTCTCTCTCTCTCTCTCTCTCTCTCTCTCTCTCTCTCTCTCTCTCTCTCTCTCTCTCTCTCTCTCTCTCTCTCTCTCTCTCTCTCTCTCTCTCTCTCTCTCTCTTACCACTCGACAACGCACATATATTCGAACATACATTCACAATTACACACTCGCCTTCACATTTCCAATCAGAATACACACGCACACACATTGATATTCCCTCCCACAATCGCACCCACACTCTAATGTTCTTTCAGAACCACACGCACAAATACATATTCGCATTCCTAATCACAAACACAAACACATTCACAAAGACAAGTTATGTGAATAACTCTCATTCTCTCTCTATCACACACACACACACAAACACAAACACACATTCACAAAGACAAGTCATGTGAATGACTCTCATTCTCTCTCTATCACACACACAAACACAAACACACATTCACAAAGACAAGTTATGTGAATAACTCTCATTCTCTCTCTATCACACACACATACACAAACACAAACACACATTCAGACAAGTTATGTGAATGACTCTCATTCTCTCTCTATCACACACACACACACAAACATAAACACACATTCACAAAGACAAGTCATGTGAATGACTCTCATTCTCTCTCTATCACACACACACACACAAACACATACACACACATACTCACACACACACAAACATATTGTACATTCATTATTAATTGTGTACATCAATTATACAAACACATATTTCCACTCACAAACGTACAGGCTTTATGCTCGTACATGCACATTCCTACTCGTGCATAAAAGCTTGCACTGCGGCCCCCCCCCCCCCAACTGGCCTACGCAAGGCAGATCCAGCTCACACCCAATTAATTCATTAAGCTATTCAGTTTATTCTTGAAAGCCTACTGCTACTGAGCTGATCACTTTACAGTGTACTTTGCAATTTCTTTCACAAATATATAATTTTGTTCCTTCCAAATTATGACCCAAACGTACATGCCATTACACACGCACATATATACTCATGTAGACATGCATTTGAACATCCATATAACATTAGTAAACAAACATTTATTTACGCACATATATACTGTATTTGCATTACTTTACATTACACTCACAAACATATTCATTTACACAAACACATGTAACTATCCACACATTGACGCACTTGTGCTTGTGAACGTCGTCAAGCCGTCTTATAGCACGTTATGCAAGTATGAATGACTTTAATTCTGTTTGATCATTATATCATAATGGTAACAGATATGTAGACAATAGACATGTGGAATAGGATACCTAGCGCCATTGTGGGATCAAGAACGATAGAGAGTTTCAAAATAAAATTAGATAAACGTATGAACGAGAGGGGTTGGGTGTGAGAGGGATCTGCCTTGTTTTGGCCAATCGACTTTCTGCAGACTCCCATATGTTCTTATAAGATGGATATGTAAGACGAAGAATATACACATATATAACGGCTATATATAAGCCTAGTTAGATGTATAAATAGGTATGTGTGAGTGTGTGTGGCGTAGGGAGTTGAGTGTGGAATAGGTCTGTATATACAACATGTAGGATTATAATTTAATAAAGTCCACCGTTTTTAATGATAATATAAATGATAATCCAAAGAATTTCGATTCAACAGTCTAATTGGCTGAATTATATGGCGATAAATACAAAAACACTTGTGGTGGTGTCCCGTAGCCTACCCAGTGTGGCTGGGCTGCGAGACACCACTGGTGGTGTCACGCAGCCCAGCCAGTGAGGCTGGGCTACGGGACACCACCAGTGGTGTCCCGTAGCCCAGCCTCACTGGCTGGGCTGCGAGACACCACTGGTGGTGTCCCGTAGCCACTTCGTTATACAAAACCTTTCATCCGGTGGACCCCAAGTGATTTAATATAAATGTACACTCCAGGACCAGCCACTTGTATTTTTGTTTCTTTCCTGAAGACATATGGGATGGGTTAGTAATAAAGGAAGAACAAAAATAAAAGCTCACCTATAGGTCATTTAGGGATCCTGGGGGGGGGGGGGTGGAAAGTCACAATTAGCATGGGGTGATGGGTAGGCATTATACTGGAAAATCACTCCCGCGCGCGCCTACACGCACGCGGCTGGACTTGGAAGAGTTGCCAACCATCGGTATTGTTCTGTGGGATCCTAAAGTAGTTCCCATACAAATCTGAACTCTCTAAGTGCCATAGGACACGAATAATTAGGGCGAACGCAACCACTGCGTCGCTGTGGTTCAAGGTTACATAGGCTACATAGGCGATGCATAACGTGAGTCGCTGGTACTCAAGGGATTAATACCACCTTATTGGTTGCGATTTATATTTTTTGATCTGTATAATCATATTCTGAAGTTTGGCACGTCTATTTTGGGACACCCTGTATATATATATATATATATATATATATGTATGTACATTGTATATATATATAGGATATATACTATATATATATATATATACTGTATATATATAGTATATATATATATATATGTAGTATATATATAGGATATATACTATATATATATATATATATATTATATATATATATATATATATATATATATATATATATATATACACATTATACAGTATATATATGTGTATATACTGTATATATATATTATTATTATTATTATTATTATTTTTCTTTTCTTGAGTTGGGTGTCTGTGAAGACTGTTTTGTTAGCCTTGGGGATAAACTAAAATACATTGCTCAAAGTGGAAAAAAACAAAATCCTCAATACAAAATAATCCAAATATCATAATAACCCACAAGACGTCGGGCCAAACTTAAGGGAAGGTATTAGGGTTTCCTACCCCGTTCTCCCTCATGATTACCCCCACTAGTTATAAGATTTTAGGATGTTCACCTCATTAGTTTGACGGTCATAACACTTTTCGCTTAATTTGTTTGTACATTTTAAGACCTTTAGTGCCATTTAGGTGTCGATTCTTTTCTTCCTGGCAAGCGGTAGTGAGCCTGTAATTTTAAGAGAAATCGGCCTTCAGCCGGGACATTTTTCTACCGAAAAATGTATGAATTTATCTTGAGGGATGGTCTTGGTGGTGTAATTGATAGAGACCTAGCGAGGAAACTATACAAATAAATGATTGAATAAATAGATAGACCTAAAAATAACATAACGTTTCCTTGGTTCACTTTTTGGTCGATCTTTTGTTTTCATTTAAATATTATGTTGCTAGTTTTCTCCCAAGACCTCCATCAAACTAAAAAAAACACCCCCTAGACACCCTTTCAAGATAAATTTGTACATTTTTCACTAGAAAAAAATTCCCGGCCGATGGCCGGTTTCTTCTAATACTATAGGCTCGCTATCGCTCGCCAGGAAAAAAATCGACATCTAAATGGCACCAAAGGTCTTAATATTGACAAAGAAATGGGGTTAAAGGTCTGGAAATTGCCAAACTAATGGAACGAACGTCTTAAAATCTAAACACTAATGAGGCTAAACAAGAGGGAGAAGGAGGTCCAGAAAAACAAACCATCCCCCCTGAAGCCCTTACATAACTATATTAATACTACGTTTATTACCCTGGCTATTACGATAATAAATTGGTAATTGCCGACTTGCGAGTTTCGTTCTATAAGGAAGTTGGAGCTGTAGACAACGATATTTAACAGAATCTACAGCTAAAATACGGTCATAGAACATACATAAATACATAAAACCCAATTCAATATACCATTTATCCATCAGAAACTTAGATTATTATTGCATTTCTGTTTAATATCGATGTTTACGGCGCCAACTTCCTTATAGCCAGAAATTCGCAAATGGTCAACTGTGGCGCATGTTTTGTGATCGTTAAAGCAATGGGATATTTTTAACAGCCTATAATTATACACTATTAGAATTATTAATTATTATGATTATGGGATGGGCAGCACTATTACCAATTTAAGGGGGTAGTGGTTATTTTGTTGGTCAATTTATTAATTTGTTTATATAGGCTAATTGAATATGGTATAGTCATCTCGGTAGACCACCATCTAGCGTTACAAAACAAAAAAACATCCACTAGACCCTCCTTCAAGATAAATTTGTACAATTTTGGGTAGAAAAATGCACCCGCCGAAGGTCGATTCCTCCTAGAATTACAGGCTCACTATCGCTCGCCAGGAAAAAATCGACACCTAAATGGCACACAAATTTCTTAATATTGACAAAGAAATGGAGCGATAAGTCTTAACATCGCCAAACATATGGAACGAACGTTTTAAAATTTCTCAAAAGCTAATTGGACTAAACATGAGGGAGAAAAAGCAACTACCTCCCCCTTAATACCTTTTTCCATCACTGTCGGTGATATTTACTACATTTATGGTACTTTAATGGCCCAGTCACACATTCACGATTCGAACCAAGACATGGCACTGACAAGCTGTTCTGGTTGAAGTCTGCATGCGTTTCCTTACATCTCGTGACGTGCTACGGTGTCTCTTGCTATCTCCTGTTCCTCTATTTTCACAGTGATACCAGACGTAGGATATCTTTCGTAATATTAACTCATACTATTATGTTATCATACTATTATGTTATCATACTATTGGATGATTTAGTGAGTTCAAAGATTATGAGAGTAAATAGGATATTTCAGAATAATGGCAGTAGGATATGTTTATCCTTTAGAGGTTATAAATAGACCGACGCGAGTTTTTAAAAGTACAGTACCAAGAAGGGACTGGGATTCTCGCAGAAAGGCTCCAGTCCTAACGTTGTTCTTGACTTACAGTGTGCTGGCTTAATAATCCAATAGGGTTTGATAGCCTCTGAAGTCCTATTTTAACTAACTAAATTTAAAAGTACAAAAGGGACTGGGGTTCTCGTACAGAGGCTCCAGTCCTGGCCGCGATTAAGGAACACGTCTGGGGTTCCCGAGCAGGACAACCTCTGGGTTAATATTCCCAGTATAAACTTGGGAGTCTCGGGGACTCCAGTCACGTTTTTCCGGACTTCAAGGTGGGCTTAATAATCCTAATGGGTTGATAGCCTCTAAAGTTCTATTTTAACTAACTAAATATTTAAAGGTAGTTTAGGACCCACTACCACCTTCAACCTATCCTGACTCGACCATTGTAAAAGAGTTACCATGAAGATTACGATAAGTAGCTTAATTGCCTTGCCTTGTCCATACTTACTCTCTTAAAAGATAGGATTATATATTAAGTTAATCATGTTATTTTCTATTTTGTTATGGATTGTATTCAGTTAATTGTATATGATAATTTCATGTAAATAAATTATGATTTTACTTAATGTTTTGCAGTTACCACCTACACCTAATATTATTTGTTCACTTATATATTGATAGTATTAATATTCTTACTGCGATAATCCAAAGTCTTTGATTAATAATGATTTATGAGGATTAAGGAAGGAATATCTTTGGGGTTTCTTAATGCTAATGGCTATTTGATATTGTTTGATATTTTCTTAACTGTCCATTTTTCACCCACAAAAGGTTTGGTAACTCATATGAGTTACTAGTTTGTGGAAGTTATAACATACCACTTTTTTACTTAACCCTCAAACGACAGTGACCGTATGACGGGAGAGAGAATATTGGCCACCCCTGCGGCGCCCTTCATGACGGGTGCCATGTTGAGGACATTATAAGCTATGAGAGAGAGAACCCGCGTTGGGGGGACGATAGTTGGCTTCGGACCACTCGCCACCACCTTGTGGCCGTCACTGACACATACTCTGTCTCATCTTCACCTCCCTACCTCGCTCAACAAGGAAAAAACGGGAAAAATACCTCATTTTAGGGTATTTTCGCCTCCGCTTAGATGTTCGTTGCAAGAGAAACAGTGGTCGTACAATGATGATTTAGGTGTCATTGGAGAGCTCTATTATCGCTCTTTCACGGATATATAATTGTATTACGCTTTGGGTCTTGCTTTTGCATGAAAAAGAGCATGGAATGAAGCTAGTTTTCGGTAAATATACCAGCCCATCACTACGGTCATGTAAACAAACATGCCCGCATTTTGGGAGTTAAAGGATAAGTCATTCACACCACTTTCTTATTGAGACTGAATAATAGATCTCTGTTTTGTGGTTTCTTTTGTGGGATGATTGCTAATGTTGTGGGTTCGAGCCCCGCCTGTAACGCTACATTATCTCCCTTATTAATGTACAGAAACATTTTTTTTTTTTTTGATGTATTTTCAATCACTGCTTAGTTTCTAATGCCATGGAATTGAGAAAAAAAAACATAATATCCTACCATAACAATAATAATTATTATGACAAAAGAGTACAATATAATTTTTTACCCAATCTTCTCTGTCGGCTGAACGTAAGGTGTTGACAACTTATCGTTTAAAAAAATAGGTCTGTTTCATAAAGGTTCACACACGTATCAATCACATGGACCTAACGACCTTTCTATCTATCTCCTGTATCCAATTATCTCCCTTATTAATGGACAAAATTATTTGTTGTTTGATGTCATTTTATTCATTGTTTAGTTTCTAATGGCATGGACTTAAAAATACTAATATTCTACAATTACAATAATAATTATTATGACAAAAGAGAACAATGTACACTTTTACCTCATCTTCTCTGTAGGCTGAATGTAAGGTGTTGACAACTTATCGTTTCAGAAAGTTAAGTCTGCTTAGCATACATATCAATCGCTCGGCTAAAATATTTAAAGATTGGGGAATCAAATGTTTAATTTTTTTTAATTGACTTGTGTCGTTTTGCTCATTATGTGTTAGTGGAATAATAATTTTATTGTGCCCATCAAATCAGATATGATTCACAGCACATTCCATAGAGACCAAATAACAAATGTAAGTGCTGATAAATATTAGGAGATAGAAATAAATACAGTAGAAATGATAATGAGAAATGTACACAAATAACTAGCAGTCTCTGTTTTCCAAAGGGTCACTGAGGTTACGATGTTTTCAGTCTATGAATCTATTTATCGTTAATATCGTCCATATTATCAACATTGATTTTTTTTCATAATATATGCATGAAAGGGTCGTATTTTAGCAACCTGGTCTTAACTTCAAAATTCCTTTTACTGAATTCTCCATAAAGTTACACTTAAAAAAATATAAATAATGTCCGAAGTTCGTGATTTTACGGGTATGTATTATCCAAACTAATATGAAAGAGGTGATAGTTTATAATATGTACTCGGTAACATTAATTTAGATGCAGTAGGATATACTACAAAAATAAATATGAAAATGGGGCGTTATCTTGTCACAAAACTTGTACGCTATCTGCACATAATGATCATGACATGTACTGGGTGCGTTGTAAGTATGTGTTACTTTCAGGATATTTCTTATGACTTTCGTGTGGTTCTGACTCTGATCGTCACCTTATCCTGTGTTTGTGGCAGTGAGGTAGGGATGGCTCGTATATCGTACGTGGTGTGTTCGGTTTGCTTACGTATATGGTCGTAGTCATTAAAGATTGTCTAGTGAGAGGGCTTTATCGTGATGGAATTCACCGACATGCCACAACATTCGATTCGTGTCATGTCGTGGTCCAAATCGTGAATGTCTGACGGGGCCATAACTCCTTCTGTACCGGCGATATCCTTTTAACTTTATTCTGGCTACTATTAGACGATATTATTCAGTTTCAAAAGGGCCTCCAGCAGTTAACAGGCTTCGAACTATCTAATTTTACCCTTTCCACTACCACAGATACTTCTTAAACTGCTCAAAATCGTCAAGATATAGCTACAGTGAAGCACTTGAACGAAGCAACCAGCCGCTTCAGAGATGGAGCTGCTTCGAGCCATGAATGGATGCTTCACATGTCTCACTCCCCAGACTGGAACAAGATATCACGGGCTTCACCGTGTTGAGCGGTGGAATGTACAGGCTCTCAGCCTATGCCCGAGAGGGAGTATAGTTGGAATTCAGAAAAAAAAAAAAAAAAAAAAAAATAAAAAAAAAAATATATATATATATATATATATATATATATATATATATATATATATATATATATATATATATATATACCGGTATATATATAAGCAAATAAATACGTCCATCCCAGCTTAACTACAGTATACTGTATAATTTGGTCGTATTTCTAGCCTGGCTATACGATGTGCTAGGCCCTGTTCCAAATAGGTAGTCCAGCAATCTTGAACACCAACCTCTATAACCTAAAATGGGCCAGAGCAAAATTTCCAAACCTATACCCTGGCTGACTCTTCCCAAATGTTAGAAATAGTAGCTCGATCACTCTAGTCGTCTGTGAGTTATAGAGGTTATTGTTCAAGAGTTTGGGCATACTTATTAGGACCAGGGTATAGATGTTATACGGTAATTGGAATGCGAAGTAGTGGAACATTTATTACAGTTCTTCCTTTGCAATTACAATGAATAGCCCATACTGCACCGGGGACGTCACTATATTTTCGCTGTAGGTAGGTAAAATAGGTAGTTAGGTAGAAATAGATAGGTAGGTAAAATAGGTAGAAATAGGTAGGTAGGTTGGTAGTTGGGTCTAGTACATGATTAGATTGATACCCAAAATTCGAAAATGGATATCAATCGTGATCGTGTTTTCAATGTAAAACTGTGTTGGTGGTGTAATGGTTTAGATGCTTATGTTCTGGGTGTGGTGTCCCGAGTTCGAATCCCGGGAGGACCATATGCTTTCATTAGTTTATTCAAGTGCATTGGGGGTTGTAATTGATGATTAATGTTAAGAACGGGGTGTTATTTAATACCTTGTTCTTACCCTTGTGTAGGATAACCAGCAAACACTAGGAATTTAGGAGAATTTATGTTAACCCTTTCTGTAGCAGCGACGTCTGTTATGTTTTAATCGAGCTATGGTTAGATACTTTGATGCAACTTAGGAAGAATCTGTGCCCTGTGGTAGCTATAAGGGTCAATTTAGATAGGTCCAAGCCTTATAATTGCTAGAGAATCTTCCTAAACTGAATAAAATCGTCCAATAGTTGCCGGGTATAATGAAAAAGACGCCGCCGGTACTGTAAGGGTTCATTTAAACAAAGGCTAATGCGGTACTTTGGCTGTCATATGGTATTTATACGTGATCTACGTGATCTTATAGAAACATATAAAATAGAATTGAGAGAGCTAAGCTAAGATAAAGGAGTGGTGAAATGCGTCGGGCAAAGAAACAAGCCTTGTCCTAGCATCCGAAACATGTACAGTCGCGCTAATAAGTGATGTTTTGATCAATAATTGGTATCAGCAATATCTAAGCTTCATTTCTTCATATCGAGTGAAATATACAAACATGTTCCTACACTTACCCACCCAATTCAACATCTGATAGACATTAATACAGCACAGAGCAAGCCAAACGTAATGACAGCTGGGACATGACTTATTAGCGCGGCTGTACAAGAAAGCTAAAATGATTGTATCCTTACCTTGGGGTATGCCAGTCGGGGTTCCTCCAATTTGTTGTAGCACTTCAAAACACGATACAGAAGTTAGAGAGAGAATTAGAGAACGTAAAATAAAGTTAGAGATAGGTGAGCAGAAAAACGCCAGCGATCCAACTCTGCAATCTAGAGGAGTGCTAGAGGGTATGTATGTCAGTGTCTGTGGATGAGTTGGAGGGAGAGAACAACCACCCTCGCACTACACAAGCTTGAGAGAGACTGACCATACTGTACTGAGGAACCTCTACTATATTGCAGCTTTTTTGTGCAGGATGTGACCAGATTCAGTTTCAGTAGTGTGCTTGTTGTTTGTTGCCTTCATGTAGTTGTTTATCTTTATCATTGCTGCTGCCATACTATTTTTACTTCGTTTGTTGTTATTTGTGTTGTTCTTATGGTTTTAGACGTATAATGTGTTTGTGATTATATATTTTTTTTAATAAGGATGATACAAAGATGTCTGAAGACGGTTTTGTTTCACTGTTCACCAAACGTATACCTTATAGGCTTCACTACGTTGCTATCACTCACTATCTCTCTCTCTCACACTCTCTCTCTCTCACTCTCACTCTCATTCTCTCTCCCTCTCTCTCTCTCTCTCTCTCTCTCTCTCTCTCTCTCTCTCTCTCTCTCTCTCTCTCTGCACACCGTATAATACTGTAATAGATTAATTTGTGCGTCGCCGTAGTGATGCAGCACAAGCCAGTTTTTCCATGGAAGCGCACTTGTGTGTGTGTGTGTGTGTGTTCGCCAAAATATCTGGAAAACTTGTGTATGTAATTTGATGAGACTAGGTGAGTCTCTTCGTGTCGTACCCAGAAGATCTTGTTAAGGGGAGATTTCCACTTGAGGGATTTTTTTCTTTACCCCTTTCTCACTCATGTTTAGCCCATTGCTATTAAATTTTAAGACGTTCACCCCATTAGTTTGGCGATTTTAAGAACTTTCACCCCATTTATGTCACTTTTAAAACCTTTCGTCCATTTAGGTGTTGATTTTATCCTGGCGAGCGATAGCGAGCCTGTAATTTAAGAGGAACCGGCCTTTGGCCGGGAAATTTTTCTACCGAAAAATGTACAAATTTACCTTGAAAGGGGGTCAAGGGGGTGTAATTTCAAGCTTGATGGAAGTCTAGGAAACACACTAAAAACCTCCCCTTAACTATCTTTATGGTGGTAGGGAATATTTGTTGGTCAATTGTTTCATTTATGTATTAATTTCTTAGTTTCCTCACTAGACCTCCATCAAGCTTAAAGAACACCCCCTAGACCCCCCTTAAAGAACACCCCCTAGACCCCCCTTAAAGAACACCCCCTAGACCCCCCTTAAAGAACACCCCCTAGACCCCCCTTAAAGAACACCCCCTAGACCCCCCTTAAAGAACACCCCCTAGACCCCCCTTAAAGAACACCCCCTAGACCCCCCTTAAAGAACACCCCCTAGACCCCCCTTAAAGAACACCCCCTAGACCCCCCTTTGCGGTAAATTTGTAATTTTTTTGGAAGAAATGTCAGCGCCGAAGGCCGTTTCATCCTAAGAAATTACAGGTTGGCTATCGCTCGCCAGGAAAAAATCGACACCTAAATGGCATGCAAAATCCTAATATTTACAAAGAAATGGGGTGAAAGGTCTTAAAGTCGCCAAACTAATGAAACGAACGTGTAAAATCTCAATTCTAATGGGGTTAAACATGAGGGAGAAAGGAGTCCGGAAAAAACAACCATCTCCCCCTTAACATAGGCTGACCACAGAGCATTCCACTTAAGGGGGGTCACCGGGTTTTTTTCATCTTTCTCTCTTTCCCTGGTTTGTATCCATTCGGCCACATTCAGCCAACTGTTTTAAGACGTTTATCCCCATCCAGGTGTCGATTTCTTCCTGACGAGCGATAGCGAGCCAGTATAGCTTGCTGTCAAAACAAAAATATATATATGCTGGCTCGCTACCGCTCGCCAGGAAAATATTGACACCACGATGGGTTTAAACATCTTAAACAGTAGGCAGAGTAGGGCCGAATGGATACAAACCATAGATAGAGAGAGAGAAAGAGAAAACAAGCGAGGTGGGCTCCCTTAACCCTTTGGCTGCGGCTATTTTTGGGCTATTTAGGGCATATTCAGGCACTCCTGAATGATAAATCAAGCATCTACATTAAATTAAGTGTATTCTGCCGAAAACTAGGCGAAAATAGCTTCAAAATGACTCCAGAACGGACCCTGTACATGGTCTGGTTCACCCGCAGTGGTCCCAGTGAAACGCGGGAACCCCGCTATTATGTAACACTCGCTCGCTTGGCTACACTGGTGAGAGAGACAGAAAGAGACCCGCGCGAGACACAGCCTAGCTCAGTGAGCCGCTCGGTGCTCTGAGGGTCGGAGGTGGGCCCCTCACGCTCCCGCCCACTGACACTCGATTTTTACGTTTTTTACAGGCTTTTAACCCTTAAAAAGCGGCTCACCACATAAGTCGAGTTGAAAAAACTGGCAAAAAACGGGTGAAAAAAGGGTGGAAATCGAGTGAAAATGGGTGGGATAGTAATGATCCATACGTCCGACATCTGTGGCCTCCCGGCCCACACTAACTCCAGTTCCCCCACCGCGCGTGAGGATGACAGTGTAACCAATAGTTCGCTAAAAGTGAGCAAGGTAGCAAAATCAGCTAAACTTCCATCTTCGAGGTAACACTGTCAGTGCTCCACGAGTGCTACGTAGCTGTATGTGGCGTCATTGTGTAGCGATTTCCACCTAGTTTTCGGCGCAATACAGTTCCTTTCATACTGATGGTTGATATAGCAGTCAGAACGGCCCAGAAAGGCCCAAAACGGCCACAGAGCACCTGCTAGAGGAGGGTTAAAGCCTGGAAATTGCTGTAACTTGCCAAAACATTCCAGAACGTCACCCGCAGCGAAAGGGTTAACCCTTCTTGGATCGCCCCACCCTTCCCCTCACACTCACTCCTCCCCACAGATACCACCACCATAACCCCTTTCTGTACCAGCGACGTCTAGTATAGTTTATGCTAGCCATATTTAGTAGATTTTATGCAGCATAGAAAGGATCTGTGGTAATTAAAAAGGTTGATTGAGATAGGTTGAAGCCTTAAGGGGAGATATCCACTTGAGGGATTTTTTTCTTGACTCCTTTCTCCCTCATGTTTAGCTCCATTGCTTTTCTAATTTTAAGACGTTCGCCCTATTATTTTGATGATTTTAAGAAATTTCGACCCATGTCTGTCAATTTTAAGACCTTTCGTGCCATTTAGGTGTCAATTTTATCCTGGCGAGCGATAGCGAGCCTGTTATTTAAGAGGAACCGGCTTTCAGCCGGGACATTTTTCTACCGAAAAATGTACAAATTTATCTTGAAAGGGGCTCAAGGGGGTGTAATCTTAAGCTTGATGGGTATCTAGAGACCAAACTAAAAACCTCCCCTTAGCATTGTTACAGGTTCTTCCTAAACTGATAACATCGATTAGTAGTAGCCAGAATAAAATAGATTAGTAGTAGCCAGAATAAAAGTAGATTAGTAGTACCCAGAATAAAATAGATTAGTAGTAGCGAGAATAAAATAGATTAGTAGTAGCGAGAATAAAATAGATTAGTAGTACCCAGAATATAATAGATTAGTAGTACCCAGAATATAATAGATTAGTAGTACCCAGAATAAAATAGATTAGTAGTAGCCAGAATAAAATAGATTAGTAGTAGCCAGAATAAAATAGATTAGTAGTAGCCAGAATAAAATAGATTAGTACCCAGAATATAATAGATTAGTAGTACCCAGAATATAATAGATTAGTAGTACCCAGAATATAATAGATTAGTAGTACCCAGAATAAAATAGATTAGTAGTAGCCAGAATAAAATAAAAAAGACGTTGCCGGCTCAGAAGGGGTTTAAGGGGAGATTTCCACTTGAGGGACTATTTTTTTGACCCCTTTCTCCCTCATGTCTAGTCCCGTTGCTTTTGAGATTTTAAGACGTTTGCCCCATTAGTTTGGTGATTTTAAGAATTTCCGCCCCCATTCTGTCAATTTTAAGACCTTTCGTGCCATTTAGGTGTCGATTTTATCCTGGCGAGCGATAGCGAACCTGTAATTTAAGAGTTAACGGCCTTCGGCCGGGACATTTTTCTACCGAAAAATTTACAAATTTATCTTGAAAGGGGGTCAATTTTAAGATTGCTGGATGAGTAGGAAACAAACTAAAAACCTCCCCTAAGGTTTTTGTTCGACATGAGGATATCCTGTAGTCCGTAGACGAGGATAAGCTATAATTCTATTCAATATACCGCCTTACAAAAGGAATATACTGCACAAAGGATTGCCAACTGAACGAAACTGACTGGACCTGGCAAAGCTGCTCACGTTTAAGGGGGTGACCTGTTTTTGTTCTGTCATTTTCTATCTTTCTCTGGCTTGTATCCATTTGGCTCCATTCAGCCTACTGGTTTAAGACGTTTATCCCCATCCAGGTGTCAATTTTTTACTGGTGAGCGGTAGCGATCCAGCATATTTTTTATTTTTGTTTGACAGCAGGCTAAATTTGTAAATTTTTCGATAGAAAGATTTCTCCGGCGAAGCCGGATTTCTTCATATAATGCTGGCTCGCTATCGCTCGTCAGGAAGAAATTGACACCTAGATGGGGATAAACGTCTTAAAATAGTTAGCTGAATGTGGCCGAATGGATACAAGCCAGAGAAAGAGAGAAAAGGACAGAAATAACAAGAAACATGTCACCCCCCTTAAAAACATGTCACCCCCCTTAAGTTAAACATGTCACCCCCCTTAAGTTAAACATGTCACCCCCCTTAAGTTAAACATGTCACCCCTTAAACATGTCACCCCCCTTAAGTTAAACATGTCACCCCCCTTAAGTTAAACATGTCACCCCCCTTAAATTAAACATGTCACCCCCCTTAAGTTAAACATGTCACCCCCCTTAAGTTAAACATGTCACCCCCCTTAAGTTAAACATGTCACCCCCCTTAAGTTAAACATGTCACCCCCTTAAGTTAAACATGTCACCCCCCTTAAGTTAAACATGTCACCCCCCTTAAGTTAAACATGTCACCCCCCTATCCTAAACATGTCACCCCCCTTAAGTTAAAAATGTACCCCCCTTAAGTTAAACATGTCACCCCCTTAAATTAAACATGTCACCCCCTTAAGTTAAACATGTCACCCCCCTTAAGTTAAACATGTCGCACCCCCTTAAGTTAAACCACACCCCCCTTAAGTTAAACATGTCACCCCCCTTAAGTTAAACATGTCACCCCCCTTAAGTTAAACATGTCACCCCCTTAAGTTAAACATGTCACCCCCTTTAAGTTAAACATGTCACCCCCCTTAAGTTAAGCATGTCACACCCCCCTTAAGTTAAACATGTCACCCGCTTATGTTAAACATGTCACCCCTCTTAAGTTAAACACGTCACCCCCTTAAGTTAAACTAAGTTAAACATGTCTTAAGTCTTAAGTTAAACCCTTCTGTACCAGCGACGGGTGCATTATTTTGGTATAGCTCTATTTACACGATTATATGAAGCTTAGGATGGACATATGCTAACTAAAAGGGTTCATTTAGATAATCTGTAGCCATTTAAGGAGGGGTGATTCATTTTTAGTCGATATTTTCATTTATTTATTATTTTTCTAGGTTTCCTCCCTAGACCTCCATATTAATTAAAACAAAGATCCATTAGATCCCCATTCTAGATAAATGTGTAAATTTTTCGGTAGAATTTTTTTTTGGCCGAAGTCCGGTTCTTCCAAAATTACAGGCTTACTAACGTTCACCAGGACAAAAATCAACCTAAATAGAGCGAAAGGTCTTAATATTGACAACAAAATGGGGCGAAAGGTCTTAAAATCGCCAAACTAATGGGTCGAACGTCTAAAAGTCTGAAAACTAAGAAGGCTAAACATGAGGCAGAAGGGGGACCATAATAACGACCCATCTCCTCTTAATTGGTAGTCGTCCTTCCTAAGCTGAATAAAATCGCCTAATATTCGCCAGAATATAGTGAAAAAGAGGTCACCGGTACATAAACGGTTAAGGGGAGGTTTTTTAGTTTGTTTTCTACTCCTTCAGCAATCTTAAAATTTCACCCCTTGACCCTCTTTCAAGAAAAAATTGTAAATTTTTCGGTAGAAAAATGTCCCGGCTGAAAGCCGGTTCCTCCAATGGTGTAATGGTTAAGGTGGCAAAAATATGTGTGTGATAACCCGGGTTCGAATCCCGGTGGATCATATATACTTTAATTAATTTCATTGGGGGTGTGGTGGTGAGATTAATAAAAATAATAATATTACAGGCTCGCTATCGCTCGCCAGGATAAAATCGACACCTAAATGACATGAAAGGTCTTAAAATTGACAGAAATGGGTCGAAAGTTCTTAAAATCGTTAAAATAATGGGACGAACGTCTTAAAATTAGAAAAACATGAGGGAGAAAGGAGTCAAGAAAAAAATCCCTCAAGTGGAAATCTCCCCTTAAGTTAAAGAAGAAGTTCCAAGCATACTTCTTGCATACATTCATATTATCACCAACCCACCAATTAACTTCCAAATAAACCTAAGTAATGAAATCAATGAAACTAATAACTCACTTCAGCGCGTTCATTCACCTATGAAATACACTAGGTTAGGGTTGGATATCATACAGTTATCTAAGCGTATTTTGAAGTACAATACAGTTTCGCAATTATTTACATCTCTTGAAAGCTTATTCGAACCGTTTAAGACTGGTTAGAAAAGAAAGGCATAGCTTGATCTGAATGGCACAATTGTCCAAAATTCTTGAAATATTTTTTTCTCGTGTAATGTGACTGGTCAACTTTGATGTACTGTACGTGTAAATATGTAGATTTAATTAACTTTGAAGGTCACATATGGCATGTTTCAATCAATATTTCCCCTATATCTGCGTTTTATCTGTTTAAATAAGTTTAACTTTTTCAGTCACTTCTCGTAAGGTATATTTCTCAATTTAGTTATCATTAATGTTTAACCCCTTCTCTTTACTCTTTCCATTTATTAAATATCTTACAGCATTATTGTCATTATATATTGTTCTCATTATATGTACCACGTCTCATGATGTAGTTGCGTGGTGGAACATAATTTTCACATTGAAGCATCGTCTGTTATCTAAATATTTGTACTATGTCGAGTAATGTTTTTTTTTTTATATGCGTTTAAACCTGTTCTGCAATGTATTTGAGCATAGTTTTATCTGAAACTCGTGGTTGAACAAGTACTTCACTTTGAAATATAGTCAGATATCTAAAGAATCCTCTTAGAATACCGAGATTCAATATATTCTACATGGATATCAATGTGATATATATATATATACAGTATATATATATATATATATATATATATATATATATATATATATATATATATATATATATATATACGGTATATATATATAGGGAAGGTGTACAGTAGGGTAGTGATCGAAAGAGTGAGAGCGAGAACGGAGAAATGGGTAGGTGAAGAGCAGGGCGTGTTTAGGAAGGTTTGAACAGTACTACACTCAATGACACTAATGAGACATGTATCCTAACTTACTTGGATTAGAGTTTGCGTTTTTGTCCCTTTGAGGTGATCTGTATGAAGCCCACCTTAGCTATGTCTGTCTATAGCCCACCTCAACTATGTCTGCCTGTAGCTCACCTCAACTATGTCTGTCTGTAACCCACTTCAACTATGTCTGTCTGTAACCCACCTCAACTATGTCTGTCTGTAGCCCACCTCAACTATGTCTGTCTGTAACCCACCTCAACTATGTCTGTCTGTAGCTCACCTCAACTATGTCTGTCTGTAACCCACCTCAACTATGTCTGTCTGTAACCCACCTCAACTATGTCTGTCTGTAGCTCACCTCAACTATGTCTGTCTGTAACCCACCTCAACTATGTCTGTCTGTAGCCCACCCCAACTATGTCTGCCTGTAGCCCACCTCAACTATGTCTGCCTGTAGCCCACCTTAGCTATGTCTGTATGAAGCCCACCTTAGCTATGTCTGTCTGTAGCCCACCTCAACTATGTCTGCCTGTAGCCCACCTCAACTATGTCTGTATGTAGCCCACCTTAGCTATGTCTGTCTGTAGCCCACCTCAACTATGTCTGCCTGTAGCTCACCTCAACTATGTCTGTCTGTAGCCCACCTCAGCTATGTCTCTGTAACCCACCTCAACTATGTCTGTCTGTAGCCCACCTTAGCTATATCTGTCTGTAACCCACCTCAACTATGTCTGTCTGTAACCCACCTCAACTATGTTTGTCTGTAGCCCACCTCAACTATGTCTGTCTGTAACCCACCTCAACTATGTCTTTCTGTAGCCCACCTCAACTATGTCTGTCTGTAGCCCACCTCAACTATGTCTGTCTGTAACCCACCTCAGCTATGTCTGTCTGTAGCCCACCTCAGCTATGTCTGTCTGTAGCCCACCTCAGCTATGTCTGTCTGTAGCCCACCTCAACTATGTCTGTCTGTAACCCACCTCAGCTATGTCTGTCTGTAGCCCACCTCAGCTATGTCTGTCTGTAACCCACCTCAGCTATGTCTGTCTGTAGCCCACCTCAGCTATGTCTGTCTGTAGCCCACCTCAGCTATGTCTGTCTGTAGCCCACCTCAGCTATGTCTGTCTGTAGCCCACCTCAGCTATGTCTGTCTGTAGCCCACCTCAGCTATGTCTGTCTGTAGCCCACCTCAGCTATGTCTGTCTGTAGCCCAGCTCAGCTATGTCTGTCTAACCCACCTCAGCTATGTCTGTCTGGAACCCACCTCAGCTATGTCTGTCTGTAGCCCACCTCAGCTATGTCTGTCTGTAGCCCACCTCAGCTATGTCTGTCTGTAGCCCACCTCAACTATGTCTGTCTGTAGCCCACCTCAGTTATGTCTCTCTGTAGCCCACCTCAGCTATGTCTCTCTGTAGCCCACCTCAGCTATGTCTGTTGTTACGACTGAGGTTTAAATATATCAGGGCTCTTATTCATTGGACTAGTAATGGCATAAATGTTACAACGGAAAGCGCTAGCTCCAACCTCTGATGTATATTCCCAGTGAACAAAGAACACAAATACTCTACAGAGTTCTATATGCAATAATAGGCTATCAAACTCTCAATAAATGTGCGTCTACTCTAGGCTTAATGTTATGTGAAAACAGCCTATTACTACCTATAACCGAAGGTGCTTGGTTATGGTATGCAAAGTAAGGTGGTAAGAAAAGTTACAGCTTACGTTACTTTAATCAATAAATGTCAGTCACTCCTGCATGAAAGAAAGTGCACTAAAGTCCTTCAACACTAACAAGGAATCTTCTTTAAATGTTAGATGCTATAAAGATGCTCGTATCGGAAATGGAACCCAAAAAGGCAGGCAGCGGAACAATGCTCGTGCAGGCTATGCACACAAAAAGGCAGAATATATAATGCCGTCGGAGCCAAGAATATCCTAAACACTACAACAATAATAATCGCCACGACAATGCAGTATTCCTATCAACAAAAAGAGCCTAAGTCGTTTGTGTCTCCATATATCAAACTAGGCTGCGAAATGCTTGTGTAATCATAAATGGGTATGCATAAAAAGAGTAATTAGGTTAATATACTTAATGTCTACTTTGACTGATAAAGTCTAGCTAGAGTCAATGATACGAGATACTGGTGCGCATGGCATGCCGCATAGCCTAGTGCAAATCTCAAGTCTGTGCGTCAAATATTACGTTATAGGGAAGGGTAGCTCTCTTGAGAAACCTTAATACCGAAGTATTAAGCGTTCTCCTGGCGTACCTCAAAGACAAACAATCGAGACTAGAACAGTGCAGAATGGTATAGGCAAAAAGCCCTCATTCGTGCATGCTCTACTCTCAATGGCACACAGAATAGAATTTACTCAATCAGCTCCAGTTCTCAGGTATGTCGTGCAGCTTTTAACTAAAGCCAGCACTCATAGGAAACAATACCTTATAATATCAGACTCCTAGTCTAGCATTATCTAATCCAGCAGAACACTAATAATTATAGGACGCGGTACTTAAACAATATAAATGCCAACCAATGCTTCGTGATCCACTTATCTTAACAACTAACATACATGGGTTATATCAGACCTTAACGCACAATACAACTGGCCAGCATGAAGCTGATTTTGCAGAGTTAACCAGAGGGGATATAGTCTTAATAAAAGGTGGTGAAAGATATGAAAAAAGAGAGAGGTAGGCAGAGGAAAAGATTCTCAGGTGCGGAGCGGAGGACAGGTAGCAAGGGATAAAGATGGATACGTTCTAGAAACCAGATCTGAGGGAGAGAGTGGCGAGGAACTGTATATATACTCGCACTAGCTTGAGCCGCGTGGGAAAAAAGCGGTTACAAGTCCTCTAGCCACTAGCAAAGAAGCTAGCAACATGGTAAGGACCTCTCTCAACCAACCCCCACGAGACAGCCAGCCGTGACATCATCGAGCGGGACAAAAACACTGCGCGCTCCCTCTCACTCTGTTCTACTCTCTCTCTCTCTCCCAGATCCCATCATTACTAGTTAATGATAAAACATATACTTTACAATTAAATATATAAAGCCTTGACATGGGTGAAAACAAAGAGCCTTTCTGGACTGCCCATGACACGAGCTTTCATAAGAAATAAAGCACACTCTAATACATAAACTGTAGCCCCATCCACTGCCCTGGCGATCCTAGCGAGTCACTGTAGGACAAGCCATGCGGTTCTAACGGAGTGGTTAACGTCACACCCCCCCCCAAGATTTTTCTCAGAGGCCCCAAGGCTCACAAAAAATCTGATGGTTAGAACCCATGCTATATCTCCACTTCCTATCACCCAGCGGCAGTAAAATATCTGGCACAGTTCTTCAACAAAACATTTTTCAAAATTATAACCCTCTCCAACACAATAGGTTAAATTATATGTAGTTATGCTTCTCAAGAGCGAGCTTCTCTAGCCCAGCATTTTGAGAGGAGTGCAACTCAGAATTACTGCTATAACATACTGAAAAAATTCAACTATCAAAGAAAAAGTTTTTATTTGATTTTTATGTTTATAATTTGTTTATTTCGGCTGCACTATAGGGGCAAGCCTAGTTTTTTCTTCTATACCAAACGCTCAACTCCTGCTTTACGACCCAATACGCTGGGCTACAACCGCGAGCCAACAAGCACCAAGTGCAAAATACTATCCAAACTAAAGCAGGAAGCTACCCGTGTGTCAATCTACCCAGGATCATATACCCTTGAACGACCATCTGCAACTACGTTGTCACAACCGGCAATATGGCGTATGTCCAGGTTATATACCAGTAACCTTAGTGACCACCTGGTCAGCCTCATATTCCGATTGTGAAACTGGTCCAAGAACTTGAGAGGGTGATGATCTGGGTAAACTACAACGACCGGACCATAGGCTGGAACATAGACCTCGAAATGCCTCAGAGCAAGTACAATTGCCAGCAGCTCCCTCTCGACAACAGAGCAGCTCCCCTGGGCTGAATTGAACTTCTCCGAGCAGAAACTAACAGGATGCTCCAGCCCATCATCGTCCTTTTTCACAAGGACGGCACCAGCCCCCACACCACTAGCATCCGTTGCTAGTTGGAAAGGTAGGCTAAATTTAGGGGCCCTGAGAATCGGGTGAGTGCACAAAAGGTGTTTTACTTCTCTAAACACCTTCTCACACTCAGGCGCCCATTTGAACTTCTTATCCTTCCAGTTATCCTCCACCTGAGCTTGATTGTCCCGTTCTCCTTCTCCACCTTGACTGCTAAACGTCATCACAGGCACAGTGAGAGGCTCAGGGGAGTGCCTCCCATACTCCTTCATGGGATTAACATGACATAACTGATTGCGCTTCCGTCTGTCTGGAGTGGCTACCAAGTAATCCAGGTCTGATAGCTCCTCCACCACCCTATAAGGACCAGCGTACTTCGCGGATAAGGGGTGACCTACAAGGGGCAGTAGAATCAACACCTCCTGACGCACGTGTAACTCCCTGAGTTCAACCTTGAGGTCGTACCTGTCCTTCCTGAGGGCCTGAGAGCTAGTCAAATTACGGCCAGCCAACTCCAGACTGCGCAACATCCGTTCTCGACTGTTGAGGACACACTTGAGCATAGAACAAGGTTTTTCTGCGCCCTCCCATACTTCTTCAACCATATGGAGAGGCCCTCTGACACGGTGTCCAAAGACGAGCTCATTAGGGCTGAATCCCAAACTCTCCCCAGGTACCTCCCGCACAGCAAACAAAACACATGGCAGGCCAAGATCCCAATCCTTCCCACTCTCAAAGCAACAACAACGAAGCACAGATTTCAAGGCTGAGTGCCATCGCTCTAACACACCCTGGCTCTCCGGATGATACGCAGATGACACAACCCCAACAATCTCATGCTGCGGCATTGCTTGAACAAAGAGGCTAGAAGTGAAGTTGGGTCCCTTGACTGACTGAATCCCCTGCGGGTAACCATACCGGGAAAAATACACTAGCAAGCTTCGGACCACCGTCTTCGCCGACCCATTTCTCATAGGGTACGCGTCAGGGTACCTTGTTGCTACATCTCCCGACTGTGCATCACTGTCCTCCTTCAACTATTTCGTCTTTTTAAGCCCATCCTCTGCCCCTTCAGGAACAGTTACTGGGTCTTCTCCAGACTCGAAATGTGGTCCTAATAATGAGTCCCCGAGAAGGTCCGTTGATACTAAACTCTCAACCGCATCAACTTTCAACCCCTTCTCGGTACCCTTCCTCCGCTGATCTAAAGATTGTTGACCAGAATGCGACTCCCTGGATGCAGGATCTCCGGTGACAACACACGCCATAGGCTGCACCGGACACTTCTCAACCCACTCCTGCTCCTCCCTACTCACGTCGGCCGGCTTCTCGGCAACGACCAAGGGTGGAGCCTCAGAAGTAGGTCCCGCAAAGTCGTTGCCGAGAAGGAGGTCGACGCCCCCAACAGGTAACTTCTCCACAATTCCTACATCCAGGTCCCGAGTCACACCATCAACTTCCACCTTCATTCTTACAAGCGGGTATGACCTTGTCGCATTAACTCCCTGAACCACAACCACCCGCGCCGTATTGACAGGTTTACCAGTGAAATTTCTCAACAGTGTTTGCGATGCCCCAGTGTCACGCAAAATTCTCACCTCATGTCTTCTACCCCCCCACTCCACACAACCGAGTCCCCTGTGGTCACTAAAGGCATCACGGACAGGGAATAAGCCTTCCGGATCCTTCTGCACTGGCAGTGTATTTACCTCGGAAGAAATGCCTCTAACAAACTCCGATGTCCTCTTGAACACTCCAATGCCGTGAGCAAAAGACACGGCTGCCGGAGGATGTCGACTAGGGCACTCATTTGCCTTATGACCCTCCTGGTGGCAACTAAAACACATAAATTTCGGTTTCGGCTTATACTGTGATGTAAAAGGCCCCTGACTTTTCACATACGGTGTGGTGTAAGGTTTGGATTCAGTTTTAGTTTCATGGCTCTTCTGTTTAAATGTGTCATTGTTCCGGGGAGGGGGAGGATAACGGTCCTTAGGACTTACATCGTACTTCTGTGAGGACCCGCAACCCCGAATCAACGACAGCCGTCGATCAGCCATTTCTGCTGCTTCGACTAGAGTTCTTGGGTTTTTCTCCTTCAAGTTCAAAGTTAGATCACCGCCCGTGCTCTTAAAGAGCTGCTCCAACATCATTAACTGCTTAATTTCATCAAATGTTGTGACCTTCTCAGATCGGAGCCAGTTCCCCATAGCATCGGACAAGTCCCGGGCGTGTTCCAAAAAGATGCTATCTCTTCCCTTAGTTACACCTCGGAACTTCAAACGGTACGTTTCTGGTTGCAGTTCGTAAGCCCTCAGGACAGCCTCCTTGAGATCCTCGTACACAATACATAACTCCAAAGTTAACGCATCGTAGGCTTTAAGACCTTTGCCTATTAATATAGAGGATACAAGTGCTGCCCATTTATTCTCTGGCCACTGGTGTTCCTGGCACTTCTTCTCAAAGCGTGTGAAAAATTCTGTTACACCACTCTCATCAAACACCGGAACACGTTTCAATAAGTGCGAGAGAGACTGCTCATGACCACGGTTACCAGCCCCAAGTCGCTGTCCCGTTGCCTCTACCCGCGACTTCTCTACGTCCCTGTCGGCACAGTACCTAGTAGACTCTAAATCAGCTTGGATTTTTGCTAGCTCTATGTGCTGGTGACTTTTTCTCTCTTCTATCTTGGCTAATTCTAATTGCTGCTGAAGCTCACATGCCCTTTGTTGCTGTTGAAGCTGACATTTTCTCTCTTCGATCTTAGCTAATTCGAGCTGAAACAATAATTCTGGAGATAACCCTTGAGGAGGTGAAGGTGCTACAATGTTTGAAATTACCGGTGGTCCCCCCAGGGGCAACCCACCCTGCCAGTCACCACCCAACTGCGGAAGCTTACCCGGGGTCGGCAAACTACTGGGATGCCTGGGAGTCGAGTGTAGGGGAAGCATGGCCGAAGGGCTCTGAGCACTCAACCCATCTCGCTCACCAGTCACCCTGCCCAGTACACACGTTATCAAGTTATCCTTGGTCATGCTGCTAGTAACCGCATGACCGATAGCTGTGGCCAGGCATTGAAGACCGTACCGATCCATACCCTTCAACCGCTCGGCAGTAACAGGCCATTGCAAAAATATCCTAGCATCCTCCTCACAGTTCACCCGATTAACCCTTTCATCATGCTGCTGTTCCTCAGTTTCGACATTGCGTACTGTGTCTCCATTCTCCTCTGATCCGGTATAAGACATGATGCTCACAAAAATTTCCCACCTCAATCTTCAGAAAAGAAGCACCCCAAACTCCTATACCTCAATATACACACACAAATTCTCGGAAATACTCAAGGGCTATACTATGTTGCAAAACAAAAATATTCTTGCTGATCCCCGCAAATTATTCCCCAAAACAACAAATGTTCCCTGCTAATAAATGTAGGTTCACCAAGTCCTAGGTAAGGTCGCCATTTGTTACGACTGAGGTTTAAATATATCAGGGCTCTTATTCATCGGACTAGTAATGGCATAAATGTTACAACGGAAAGCACAAGCTCCAACCTCTGATGTATATTCCCAGTGAACAAAGAACACAAATACTCTACAGAGTTCTATATGCAATAATAGGCTATCAAACTCTCAATAAATGTGCGTCTACTCTAGGCTTAATGTTATGTGAAAACAGCCTATTACTACCTATAACCGAAGGTGCTTGGTTATGGTATGCAAAGTAAGGTGGTAAGAGAAGTTACAGCTTACGTTACTTTAATCAATAAATGTCAGTCACTCCTGCATGAAAGAAAGTGCACTAAAGTCCTTCAACACTAACAAGGAATCTTCTTTAAATGTTAGATGCTATAAAGATGCTCGTATCGGAAATGGAACCCAAAAAGGCAGGCAGCGGAACAATGCTCGTGCAGGCTATGCACACAAAAAGGCAGAATATATAATGCCGTCGGAGCCAAGAATATCCTAAACACTACAACAATAATAATCGCCACGACAATGCAGTATTCCTATCAACAAAAAGAGCCTAAGTCGTTTGTGTCTCCATACATCAAACTAGGCTGCGAAATGCTTGTGTAATCATAAATGGGTATGCATAAAAAGAGTAATTAGGTTAATATACTTAATGTCTACTTTGACTGATAAAGTCTAGCTAGAGTCAATGATACGAGATACTGGTGCGCATGGCATGCCGCATAGCCTAGTGCAAATCTCAAGTCTGTGCGTCAAATATTACGTTATAGGGAAGGGTAGCTCTCTTGAGAAACCTTAATACCGAAGTATTAAGCGTTCTCCTGGCGTACCTCAAAGACAAACAATCGAGACTAGAACAGTGCAGAATGGTATAGGCAAAAAGCCCTCATTCGTGCATGCTCTACTCTGAATGGCACACAGACTAGAATTTACTCAATCAACTCCAGTTCTCAGGTATGTCGTGCAGCTTTTAACTAAAGGCAGCACTCATAGGAAACAATACCTTATAATATCAGACTCCTAGTCTAGCATTATCTAATCCAGCAGAACACTAATAATTATAGGACGCGGTACTTAAACAATATAAATGCCAACCAATGCTTCGTGATCCACTTATCTTAACAACTAACATACATGGGTTATATCAGACCTTAATGCACAATACAACTGGCCAGCATGAAGCTGATTTTGCAGAGTTAACCAGAGGGGATATAGTCTTAATAAAAGGTGGTGAAAGATATGAAAAAAGAGAGAGGTAGGCAGAGGAAAAGATTCTCAGGTGCGGAGCGGAGGACAGGTAGCAAGGGATAAAGATGGATACGTTCTAGAAACCAGATCTGAGGGAGAGAGTGGCGAGGAACTGTATATATACTCGCACTAGCTCGAGCCGCGTGGGAAAAAAGCGGTTACAAGTCCTCTAGCCACTAGCAAAGAAGCTAGCAACATGGTAAGGACCTCTCTCAACCAACCCCCACGAGGCAGCCAGCCGTGACGTCATCGAGCGGGACAAAAACACTGCGCGCTCCCTCTCACTCTGTTCTACTCTCTCTCTCTCTCCCAGATCCCATCATTACTAGTTAATGATAAAACATATACTTTACAATTAAATATATAAAGCCTTGACATGGGTGAAAACAAAGAGCCTTTCTGGACTGCCCATGACACGAGCTTTCATATGAAATAAAGCACACTCTAATACATAAACTGTAGCCCCATCCACTGACCTGGCGATCCTAGCGAGTCACTGTAGGACAAGCCATGCGGTTCTAACGGAGTGGTTAACGTCACACTGTCTGTAGCCCACCTCAGCTATGTCTGTCTGTAGCCCACCTCAGCTATGGTTGTCTGTAGCCCACCTCAGCTATGTCTCTCTGTAGCCCACCTCAGCTATGTTATGGTCTACAATCTGCACAGTACCTTTGCATGCTTTACATGTCTTTACCCTATTTTGTATGGTGGGGTCTTTTTGGACCTCCCCTATTCCGCTCCATTAGTTTGGAGATCTTAAGAAGCTTTACCCCAGTAGTTCGAGGATAATATGACACTTTACCCCATTCAGGTGTTGATTATTTGTCTAGGCGAGCGATAGCGAGTGTTGGGTGTCGTCTGTCGGACGGAGCAGACGTACCTGGTCCATGTCCCGCCTCGTTTTAAAGCTTTAAACAAAGAAGTGTTGGTGTTCGCGCGGGAACAGCCTGATTTCCACACAAACAGGAGCCACGAGAAACTCAAGACTGTTGAGTACAGTAGAAAAGACTCTTTAGCCATTTTACTGGAAACAGAAGTGTTAATAGCCTCGAAAATTACCGGAAAGCGAGGAGTTAAATCTGGAAAGACGGGCACACTGCTCAAGTGTTCTAGGTGTGAGGACTTGCACCCTGCGGTTTTGATGGGTGTTGCAGGCTTAACGGAGGAGCAGGTGAATGACAAGATTGTTCTGTGCAGGAAGTGCTTGGGAAAGAAAAATGAGGACTTAGAAGCGGGTCTGAAGGGGCTAGTAAAGGAGAACTTGGACCACAAGAGGAGATTAGGTGAACTGACACAGGAGCTTGAAAAAAAAAAAACAGCAGGGCCCCCCACAACTACTGGCACAGAGCAGGTGCCAGTAAGGGATGAACACTGCCCTGGGGGAACAAACGCTAACCCCAGGGGTGGGCCTGCCCTAACAGACCCACGTCTGGAGACCCCCGCTGGAGATATGCAGCATAGGGAACCAGAGCCAGAGGATAGGCCACCAAGCCCAAGGAATGAGACAACGCGGCCTGGGGACAGAAGGTTGATTCCACGGGTCATAGTTGGGGACAGCATGGTGGCAAAAGTGAGGAAGTACGTAAGATTTGAGGCTGAAGGAAGCAACAGCATGTGTCTCAAAGGTAAAGGTACAAAAGAAGTCTTGCAAGAGGCCAGAAAGTGTGCAGGTGAAGTGAATAAAGGACTCCTACTTATATAGGGGGATGGAAATGACCTCATAAGCAAAAGTGCAGAGGAGATGGTGGATAATTTTATGAGGGAGGTAAAAGAGATAAAAGCAAACCGAAAACAAAAATGCGTGTAGGGGTGGTTGGCATTATGAGGTGGCCTCGAGCAAGCATACGGTATGAAAGAAGAAGGAGAGAGATAAACAAGAACATTGGGGAAGAGCTGAACAAAATGAATATCGAACTAGCCAAGGAGAAGGATATAAGAAAATATTAACATGAGAAAATGGGAGTCTGCAGAAAGCCGATTGGCCCACACAAGGCAGATCCCTCCAATATTGGCGTGAGTTTCCTCGACCTAGATGAGCTGACGCAGGACAAGTATGGAAGGGACCTTGTGCACCAAAACGAGGATGGTCAACATCGTCTTGGAAGCTGTCTCAATGAATGGATCTTCGCCACTGAAAACATATTGAGAAAAAGAAGGCAGTAAAGGGAGAATGAGGATGAGTGCAGTTCTGAAATAGAAGCAAGCCCGATAGCAACTGACTCACTACCATTTCTGGAAGGAAGATTACATTTGGTTGTGTAAATGTAAATGGATGGGGAGTAGGAAAATTTGATGATATAAATAAGGAACTAAACGAATGGGGAATGGATGTAGTATGACTAACCGAGACCCAACTGCGAGAAAGAAGCGAAATGAGTAACACATTTTACAGGATGGTTGTAAAAGGAAGGAATAAATGGAAGAAAAAGGGTGGAGGTGTGGGAGTACTAATAAAACGATAACTTGATTTAGACATGGAGGAGGTAAAAGTGGGCGGTTGTGAAATGAGTTATTATGACACTGAGGTTAACCTACAGAGTGAAAGGAAAACCTGAAAACAAAATTTTATTAGTTATATGCTACATGACAGAGGAAGGTAGGGGTGCGAGGCAAGACAACGAAAGGAAGTACGAGATACTGAAGAGATTGGTAAATGAGTGCAGACAGGATCAAGTGATGATCATGGGAGACATGAATGGCCATATAGGAATCCTTGGTGAAGAGGTGAATGGGAACGGACAGCTCCTAATGGATTTCACCGAGGAGAATGACAGAGAACCTGAATGTAACTATTACTGAGGGAAAAATGCCATGGACTGGAAGATGGGGTGAATCAGCTATCGAATACATTCTGGTAAATGAGAATGATAGAAAACATGTTGAGTATGTATGGATTGATGAAGAAAGTAAAGTGGACCTGATGAGTGACCACACCATATTGATCATGTGAGAGAGAGAGGAGAAAAAGAAGGCCACCACAAAATATGGACAGAAGTGGAAGCTAAGGAGTGCAGAATGGATTTTTTTTAGAGAGCATATGGGACAAGTGAGGTGGAGCGAAAATGGCGGAGTAGACAATATGAAACTGTAAAGCGGGTGGCTGAAAAACAAATAGGAAGAAGACGAAAGAGCAATGGCAAACGAATGCGAAAGAGATGGTGGAATGAGGAAATTGAAACTGCTAAGAAAGAAAGGAAAGTATGAAGAAGATAAATGAGGATATCGATGAGGAAATAGACAGGGACGAGATTGCTAAATATGTGAGGAAACTGAAGAACGGCACAGCTACAGGTACAGATGAGATCCCGTATGAGTTTTTCAGAGAAGGTGAGGACGGAGCGATTGCAGGAATGTACGAGTTGTTCAAGGAAATATGGGGTGCGGAAAGAGTTTTCTTCATCTCTCTCTCTCTCTCTCTATATATATATATATATATATATAAAGCAATCTACCAATATATACATTTTGTAAGTTCAGATGATTATATAGAACAGTAAATCTAGAGAGGAAAAGTAATACACAATTTACCTATAAATAGTATTAATTTTTATTGAAGAAAAATATATATTATATATATATATATATACCGTATATGTAATGCCAATACATTATTTATATACATGCTATGCAGATATTCAATTTCAATTCAAAATATTTTATTGACACAACAGTTGAATACAGTATATTTAAAAAATTGCATATTACATACATATATGATTTATCACAGGAGGGTGTACACGTATATCTACCGCGCATATCCAAACTACGAGGGAAGTGTAAGGTATTTCAAACTCCCGTTTTCTCCATAGTAATAATAGCGGGTGTATTTGACCGAGACCTACGAGAAGATTATATATTTGACACACACCTCCTCCTCCTCCTACTTCTTCTTCTTTTCCATCTCCACTGTTTCCATGTATAACTTTGCTATACTAATTGAGTAGCTGTTTCTTTCTATAACTCTTAATCGCTGAACTTTACGGATTTTATTATTTGCAAACGAATAAATGTAGAATGTTGGCCCATTTTGCGTAATAGTCTTCACAAATTGGAAATTGTAGGGCATTGTAGGCTGAGGCACAGTATTTCGCTATAAGCCACAATACCCATTAAATCTTTCTGTACCAGCGCCGTCTGTTTAATTATATTCAAGCTATATTTAGACGATTTTGTGCAGTTGAAGAAGGATGTGTTAGTAAAATGGGTAAAATGAAACAGTTCGAAGCCTGTTACTTGCATGAGACCCTTTTTAAACTGCACAAAATCGTCTGAATATAGCTAAACTTTAATTAAAGAGACATCACCGGTACAGAATGGGTTAATGCAGCTACAAAAACACTTTGAATTGACCTCCAAAACACTTTAAGTTTAAGGGGAAGGTATATAGTTTAAGGGGAAGGTATATAGTTTAAGGGGAAGGTATATAGTTTAAGGGGAAGGTATATAGTTTAAGGGGAAGGTATATAGTTTAAGGGAAGGTATATAGTTTAAGGGGAAGGTATATAGTTTAAGGGGAAGGTATATAGTTTAAGGGGAAGGTATATAGTTTAAGGGGAAGGTATATAGTTTAAGGGGAAGGTATATAGTTTAAGGGGAAGGTATATAGTTTAAGGGGAAGGTATATAGTTTAAGGGGAAGGTATATAGTTTTAAGGGGAAGGTATATAGTTTAAGGGGAAGGTATATAGTTTAAGGGGAAGGTATATAGTTTAAGGGGAAGGTATATAGTTTAAGGGGAAGGTATATAGTTTAAGGGGAAGGTATATAGTTTAAGGGGAAGGTATATAGTTTTAAGGGGAAGGTATATAGTTTAAGGGGAAGGTATATAGTTTAAGGGGAAGGTATATAGTTTAAGGGGAAGGTATATAGTTTAAGGGGAAGGTATATAGTTTAAGGGGAAGGTATATAGTTTAAGGGGAAGGTATATAGTTTAAGGGGAAGGTATATAGTTTAAGGGGAAGGTATATAGTTTAAGGGGAAGGTATATAGTTTAAGGGGAAGGTATATAGTTTAAGGGGAAGGTATATAGTTTAAGGGGAAGGTATATAGTTTTTTTTTTTTCGCGCTCATGTTTAGTCCCATTAGCTTTGAAATTTGAAGACGTTCGTTCATTAGTTTGGCGATTTTAAGACTTTTTGCCCCATTTCTTTGTCAATATAAAGACCTTTCGTGCCATTTACAGTAGGTGTCAATTTTGTCCTGGCGAGCGATAGCAAGCCTGTAATTCTAGGAGGAACCGGCCTTCAAAATTTACAAATTTACCTTAAAGAGGGTCTAGGGTGTGTTTTGTTATGCTTGATAGAGGTCTAGCGAGGAAACTATAAAATAAATAATAAGATAGACCAAAACATAACCACTACCCCCTTATCAGGCTGGCTGTCACCATGGTCTACTCAGCCTTCAGGAACCGGTTCTCACTGGAAAAAACAAAACAAAAAAACAAATATATATATATATATATATACAGTATACGGGAGGGAGAAGAAGAGAAGTAGTGGAGGAGGAGGTGGGGATCAGGTCAGAAGTGTGTGAAGCCATGAACAGAGTGAAGTTGGGAAAAGCACCAGGAATAGATGGAGTGTGTGGGGATATGCTGAGGTATGGTGGTGAGATAGTAATCGAATGGGTATGAAAAATGTGCAAACTAGCATGGGAGAAGGGGAGTGCACCTGATGACTGGAAAACAGGCATAATAGTCCCCCTATATAAGGGTAAAGGGGAAAGAGAAGTGTGTGGTAACCACCGAGGACTATGTCTTCCAAGCGTAGTAGGGAAGGTGTACAGTAGGGTAGTGATTGAGAGAGTGAGAGCGAGAACGGAAAAATGAAAAGGTGACGAGTAGGGCGGTTTTTAGGAAGGGAAGAGGATGTGTAGATCAGATTTTTACCCTGAATTGTGTTGTGGAGAAATATTTGGAGAAGCAACAAAAGCTGTATGTTTCTTTTATGGACTTGGAGAAGGCCTATGACAGAGTGGATAGAGAAGGTATGTGGAAAGTACTTCGAATATACGGAGTAGATGGCAAGTTGCTGAAAGCAGTGAAGAGTATGTATGAGGGTGCAAAGGCGGCAGTACATGTGGAGAATGAGCAGAGCGAGTTCTTTGATCTGAATGTTGGGTTGAAACAGGGGTGTGTGATGTCCCTGTGGTTGTTTACTGTATATATGGATGGAGTCATGAAAGAAATACAAGGAAGAGCAATGGATGTTGGTGTATCACTGATAAGGGAGGGAAATGAGTGAAAGCTTCCTGTACTGCTGTTTGCTGATGATACAGTTCTGATGAGCGATAATGAATGAGAGTTGCAGGGTCTGGTAAATACGTTTGGAACAGTGTGCGAAAAACGAAATCTGAAGGTAAATGTAGGGAAGAGCAAGGTTATGGTCTTCGAAAGGGGTGAAGCCACAGAGTGCGAGGTGAAGTTGAACGGTCAGGCTATGGAGATTGTCAGCTCATTTAAGTATTTGGGCAGTGTGTTGTGTAAAGATGGGACTATGGATGAAGAAGTGCGGGAGAGGGTGCAACAGGGGAAGAGGGTTGTAGGAACGCTGAAAGCAGTAACAAGAAATAGGGTGGTCAGTATGGAAGTGAAGAAGTCCTTGCATGACAGTGTGGTAATCCCGACACCGACTTACGGAAGCGAAGCATGGACGTTGATGGAGAGACTTAGACCAAGAGTGAGAGGGGTGGAATGAGTTACTTAAGAAGTGCGTGCGGAGTTACATGGAGGGATAGACAGACGAATGAGGAAGTAAGAAGGAGGTGTGGTGTGGAGGTAGATGTGCTGGAAAGTGTGAAAAGGAACACCTTGAGATGGTTTGGCCATATGGAACGTATGGGAAGCGAGAGAATGACTAAGACGGTGTACGAGAGCGAGGTGGAAGGACAGAGAGGGAGAGGTAAACCGAAAGAGAAGTGGAAGGATGGAGTGAGGAAGTACTGTATATGGATTAAGGCGGTGCTGGTTAGGAGGAGAGGCGTCGACTGACTGGGGACAGAGGTGCATGGGGGCGGTTCGTTCGTGGCCACTCCTTCGGGGATCACGGCGTTAGGCAATATATATATATTTATATATTTACTGTATATACTGTATATACTGTATATATATAAATTATATATATATATATATATATATATATACAGGTATATATATATATATATATATATATATATATATATATATATATATATATTAGTAGGGCAATGAGAAGAAATACGTTGTGGAACATCATGATTTATTCTAATTTTCGGCGACGTCACGCAGCCATCCTCAGGAAAGGGTTACCAACAGATCCTAAAAATTGAGTATAACTCTGTATATATTGCTAAAACAGGATCACTAAAATGTAATGCATTGTTGAACACGTGGCAATTTGCCTATCTAAAAAACAATTAAACAACATAATTTTGGCCAACTAGGCAAGGTTTGAATATAAAATAAATCTACGGCCAGACACCATCAAATTCAAAATAGCTAAATCTCAATGCAACAAAAGAAATCAAAACGCATAAGATATCAAATTTATGTTATCATTTCTTTTTCAATTCAAATATTATTCTGAACTGTAAAGGCTAAAATCTATTATACAAAATTTAACCTACCGCTAAACAGCGTCCATATTCAAAAATAAAGATGATAATGATAGATTTTTCAGTTACATAAACAAGCAGCATAAAAACATAAGATTTACCTGTGAAAACGAGGATAATAATACTTTAGCATTTTTAATCACTAAATCATGTAATCGGTTAGCCAATGGAGTTTATAGAAAGCCCACTTTCACTGGCTTGGGTTTAAGTTGGTTTAGTTATTGCCCTCAAATATATATATAAACTTAATTCCATCAAAACACTTTTTGAGAGAGCCTACGGGATTTGTTCTAACTATTTCACACTTCATGAAGAATTTTGCAAACTAAGAGAGTATTTTTTGAAAATAATTATAGGATGGATTTGTTTAACAGAGTGCTAAAACAATGTATATATAATAAAGTGTTACACAGCAGATCGGTAACTTACGATGTGCCTAAACTTGTTAAGTATGTCAAAATGCCTTTCTATGGGAGAGTGAGCTATGATTTTCGCAAGTTACTATGTAACGTACTCCGGGAAAGTTTTCCTGCAATAAATTTTAGAATTGTTTTCACCAATGATTTCAGGATAGGAACCTTCTTCAACTTCAAAGATCGGGTGCCGGACTCCTTATGATCAAATATCGTGTATAAATTCACTTGTCCCAGTTGTCAGGCTGGGTACATTGGATGTTCGAGTAGATCATTCAAAATGAGAATATATGAGCATTTGGGGAAAAGCTTCAGGTCTGGAATATTTTTGAGGAGTATGTCTTTTTCTGCAGTAAGGGAACACTCCCGTAATGAAGATCACCCTTTTTCGGAGAAGGATTTTGAAATCATCAGCAGGTTTAGAAGCACGTATGAGGCTTTAATAGGCGAAAAAATGCTGATCAATAAGCACAAACCAGAAATAAATCTTGTCAATAATAGTTGAAGGTTCATTATTAGGTACAATTGGTTGCTTTTTGGGTGTTCATGTAGTTTGGTTTTTCATTTTATTTCGTTTAATTTTCACCATATATTGAGTTTACATAATTATAGAGTTCAAATGTGTTCAGTTAATCAGTCCCTCATCGTCTTTCATTGGAGACTGCTGGTATCATGGTGAGCTCCGATTTGTTTGTGACAATTTTCCTTTATGTGAATTTTCAACACTTATCTTTTGATTCTTAGAGTAAAGTAATTCAAATGTACTTTTTTGCTTTATGTTGCGGTTCGATGTGATTAGGATTACTATGATTTGCTTTTAATTTGTATTACTAGATAATTTGAAATGTTTTGTAAAGTCCTTCATTTTAATATTCTCGTTTATTATGATTGCTTTTGCTAAGTCTTGTCCTCACATGGTTGGATATTAGCGTAATACTTTGGACGCTGTTTAGCGGTAGGTTAAATTTTGTATAATAGATTTTAGCCTTTACAGTTCAGAATAATATTTGAATTGAAAAAAAAATTATAACATACATTTGATATCTTATGCGTTTTGATTTCTTTTGTTGCATTGAGATTTAGCTATTTTGAATTTGATGGTGTCTGGCCGTAGATTTATTTTATATTCAAACCTTGCCTAGTTGGCCAAAATTATGTTGTTTAATTGTTTTTTAGATAGGCAAATTGCAACAATGCATTACATTTTAGTGATCCTGTTTTAGCAATATATAAGTTATTGAATATAATTGAATATAATTGCATATAATTGAATATAACTCTGACAGTAACTTACCGTCAGAGTTATATTCAATTTTTAGGATCTGTTGGTAACCCTTTCCTGAGGATGGCTGCGTGACGTCGCCGAAAATTAGGATAAATCATGATGTTCCACAACGTATTTCTTCTCATTGCCCTACTAATTTGGAAGTTGCGGTGTCCAAGATCACCTGCTGAGGTTCTCATAACTATATATATATATATATACCGGTATATATATATATATATATATATATATATGAAGTGGGCCTACAGATAACGTGTCCTGGCCCTAGCTTCCCCTACCAACCAATCCTTTTCCAGACAATCATCCATCTATACTCAAACCCTTTTATGAAGTCAGTTCTCTGACCATGGATTCGCAGCCCTGGAGCTTCCACTTATCAGGAGTATTTTGATGCCACGGATGATAGCTCGTGACATATCTACCTCTCTCTCTCTCTCTCTCTCTCTCTCTCTCTCTCTCTCTCTCTCTCTCTCTCTCTCTCTCTCTCTCTCTCTCTCTCTCTCTCTCTCTCTCCTCTCTCCTCTCTCTCTCTCTCTCTCTCTCTCTCTCTCTCTCTCTCTCTCTCTCCCCTCTCTCCCCTCTCTCTCTCTCTCTCTCTCTCTCTCTCTCTCTCTCTCTCTCTCTCTCTCTCTCTCTCATGAGGTCCTTCCTAATTTGAAGAAAACAAAACAAAATCCTCAAGAGCAAAAGTTGAAAATATATTGATCCAACCAGGCCAGCTGGAAGAGGTTGAATAAACTTGCACATTAATTTGAACAGAGTATCGTCAAGAAACTTTGGTTTAATTCTAGTTTCGCTTTCACAGCATACTCATAAATTTATATGGCTACTTTAGAGTTGTCATATACCATACTTAATTCCTATATATGTCCAAAGCGGCGGAAATGCATTATAAGGAATTATACCTACTGTAAAAAAAAAAAAAAAAAAAAATCTCCCCATATGCGGCACCATAGCTATTACATAATACTAGGTTAGGTTAGGTAAGGTTGTTAGGTTAGGCTAATGTCGTTAATGTAGTTTATTATCATTATATTACGTCTTTTACCCAGCAATTTCCCTGATCTTCATAGTTGGTCGGGAAGCTATGCCTTTACAACGGCGCCTCCCTTTTGTCGCTGTGTACGTGAAACTAGAATTTTACCGAAACTTTCTTTAGGTATAATTCTATATCTGGACAATTAGTATTTGGATAATGTTTTGATTATTGATGTGAGTATATTGTGAGTAAGGGTAAGGGCTGGTCCTATCCAGAGTGAGGTTTATCATCCTCTACCCAACCTTAGCCGTTTCTGATGTTTGTTTTTCCTGTCCTACTTTTCATTCTGGGGGTGGGGGGGGCTAGGAATCCTCCTCCCCTTGAAAAATTTGCCTACTAAATGAGATAAAGAAAGGGCCGAGGGAATGCGAAAGGGGTCCCGGACCCTAAGAATTGGTACTTGAACTGCTGTTTCTGTTCGGTCACTGTCTCCAGTCGGCCACCCCCAGCTATGGGGTATGTGCCTGAGTACATACATACATTCAGTACACACTGTACATACATATTGTAATTTATTGGACTAGTGGCGTCTTAAGTGCGTAACCTTGGTTTTATTCATATTAACTCTTAATCCTTTTCTTGCCCTTCCCTCCTTCCAGCTCTTAAATCCTCGGCATCCTGCACATTATACACAATAACATCTTGGTCATCTGCATATACCACTTCCTAAGTGGGCCCATTTCTAAAATCTTTCGATAGTGTCTCCAGAACCATCACACAAATAATTGGGCTTACACAGAGCCATGTTGGATTCCAGCACTACCTATAATCTCCTCGCTCAGCATATCTTTTACTCTCATTTATGTTCACAAATACTCAAATTCTTCATTATGACATGTACCAGCCACCCTTCTACGTAGTGTTCTCATAGCCCACTGCACAGCATCCTTGGGCACCCTGTCTGTCATAAGCCTTTTCCAGGTCTAGAAACACAAGATACATATCCTTGTCTTTATGTATATATTATTCCTGCTACTGTATATTCCGAACTGTATATTATGAATATAAATGCAAGTACTGGCTTTTCATTGATGAGCCGCTCTGTGTTCCACTCAAACTCGACACTTGGTAGTCGATTGCATTGTACCTTTCAGGCATCTCTGATTTTGATCTCGGTATAAACAATAATTATACCATTGTCTTTATATAAAGGTTACACTGCTCATCCACAACATCCCAACTGTAATCCTTAACTCGCCTAGCTAGGTTGAAGATCCAATTGAAAGACTTTGCGTGTTACACACTTGGTCAATCACTACATCCTGTACGATTGTTTATATTATTATTTGTAGTTGTTTGAATATATCTCCTCTTTTGGCAATTCTTTAGTGGAGATAATTCACTTTAGGAAAAATCTATGGGATCCAAAGTGCTAAATTAGGTGCTTTGTGATATTTGTTTTGGTAGTTATTTAATTTCAGTTAAATCCCCTCAAAGCCGAAAATGATAATTTACAGTTAGCCACAAAACAATTACAGTTACTCAATAGTTTGTAACTAAATCTCTCTCTCCCTCTCATTGTAAGCTCCTTTAGTGTTCTTAAAACTTTAGTGACATGGTTCTTACGGATAAAAAAGACCAAGAACTCTCACTCAAGTTTCATAACTCAGTTTCTTAATGAATGTAACAAAATGTTTAGCCTTTGCCTGTACCTATTATAATCACTCTCCATATTTTCCTGGAGTGACAATATTGGGACTACACTGCAACCAATAAAAATATCCAGTCAAAGAATGCAAATAATTATCAGAGTATATGGCGTCAATCCAATGATCAGAGTATATGGCGTCAATCCAATTATCAGAGTATATGGCGTCAATCCAATTATCAGAGTATATGGCGTCAATCCAATTATCAGAGAATATGGCGTCAATCCAATTATCAGAGTATATGGCGTCAATCCAATTATCAGAGAATATGGCGTCAATCCATTATCAGAGTATATGGCGTCATCCAATTATCAGAGTATATGGCGTCAATCCAATGATCAGAGTATATGGCGTCAATCCAATTATCAGAGTATATGGCGTCAATCCAATTATCAGAGTATATGGCGTCAATCCAATTATCAGAGTATATGGCGTCAATCCAATTATCAGAGTATATGGCGTCAATCCAATTATCAGAGTATATGGCGTCAATCCAATTATCAGAGTATATGGCGTCAATCCAATTACCAGAGTATATGGCGTCAATCCAATTATCAGAGTATATGGCGTCAATCCAATTATCAGAGTATATGGCGTCAATCCAATTATCAGAGTATATGGAGTATATGGCGTCAATCCAATTATCAGAGTATATGGCGTCAATCCAATTATCAGAGTATATGGCGTCAATCCAATTATCAGAGTATATGGCGTCAATCCAATTATCAGAGTATATGGCGTCAATCCAATTATCAGAGTATATGGCGTCAATCCAATTATCAGAGTATATGGCGTCAATCCAATTATCAGAGTATATGGCGTCAATCCAATTATCAGAGTATATGGCGCCAATCCAATTTCCAATCAAATTCCCGGATTGTAACTCTGTCCATCCAAATCACATAGACTTTCCGCAACAATATGTTTGGTAGTCATCCCATGGGTCTCCTTTACTCAGGGTTATTCGTTACGAGACCATCATTACGAGCATGGTCGACGCCAGGTCCGCAGGCCACGTGCTTACAAAAGAGATCAAACGCTCTTTCTAAAATTCTGAAAGTATCTTACAAATAAGCTGGCGTAATGATGTTTTTATCCTGCGTCTAGTATCACTTTAATTGGGGATAATGAACATCCTTTGTAAGTATAGAAGTTGAGATACCTGTAAGCTTTTTGTTTACTAGTTGGCTCCTTTACCGATATCCCTTTGTGCGACGACATTCACAAATTATTCTCGTTATTTTATTATCCCCGCACTCTATAGCGAAAGGAGTATAAAAGAAATCAAGCAACAACAGGTTTTGCGACCCTTCGAGGTCACTTGCTCTCCAAGTTCTCTTGTTCTCTAAGCACATTATCATAAACCGTTCTTGTATTTACTATATCTTTTCTTTGATTTATATTCTACACTTTTCTCATATACTTCTCTACAGTATTTAGTCTATATTATCTGTCTCGCCTGTTATCTCTTTCTCTCTCTCTTTACACACACACACACATATATATATATATATATATATTTTTTTTTTTGGTCAATGTGTTTTTTCCTTATTTTGACTTCTCTTCTCAATCTACTTTTTTTTCGATTTCATTCAAATTTAAAGCACCATCATTCCTTTACAATTCCCTCTTGCCGTTTCATACCATACCCATGTTCTCTTTAATTGTATTTCCATAAGTCACACAGGTACGCTCCTCTCTGTATTTTGTCTGTTTCTTCATTCTCCAATTCACCCTCTCTGTGTTACCTTCTCTTCATATGATCACAACTTCATCTTTAAACATATTACTTCCAACACATACCTCAACTTACACAATTTGGAGGCCTAATATTACCCATTTTTAGACTAATAAACTGGACTCTCCTATATTTTAAGGAACATCCCGCTCTTAACATTAATCCTCCATTACAAACCCCAATTCACTAGAATAACCTAATGAAAGCATAGAATCCTCCGGGATTCGAACTTGGGACACCACACCCAGAACATAAGCATCTAAACTATTACACCACCAACACAATTAAAGGTTAAGTACACAATCACGATTAATATCCATTTTCGAATACTAGATATTAACCCACTGAGCACCAGGCAATATAATAAATTAAAAATGTACACTCCAGGCCCGGCACGTTGTCAAAACATTTTTTTCCAGAAAACACCCTTGGAATTGGTTAGAAATGAAGGAAAAACGACAAAAAAACGATCCCCTAGGTCATTAAGGGGTCCTACGGGGCGGCCGAAAGTCGGAATGGACATGGTGAAATGGGTAGGCAAAAACATGCAAAAACACGTTTTTACGCGCTCACGTGCCTGGACTTTGAGGGTTTTTAACCCTTGGCATTGTTGCGTGGGATACTTACGCAGTTCCCATACAAATCTGAGCCCTTTAGGTGCCATAAGACCGGAGTAACCGCGACGCACCCTATGTGGCGCTGGGGTTTAGCGTCACATACATTGCCGACGCATAACGTGCGTCGTTGGTACTCAAGGGGTTAATCTAATCATGTACTTAGACCCAACTGTATTATGAATAACGTAATGTTTTAGTGAGAGGAAAGAATAATGAATGGGGCCAAGATCACTATATTTTTCTGATTACATTATTTTAAAATATTTCGAATAGTTTCCAGTCTCTTGGTCTACCTTATATAGTGCTTACTAATTGAATTATTATTTCAAATGCAAATCACTAGTAGATCTACAGTACTTATTACTATTAACCCAAGAACGGCAACATTCCCTCCGGAATGTTTTACTGGGCGAATGTGACATTCACTTTTGGAAGATGGTACAAGAAAAGAAAAGAAAAATAATGCCCCAGTGACTGTGAAATGAAAGCAATACGTGATTAGGTGGTATGTCTCGTTACCTCTAGTTCCCCCCTTTCTCCTTCTACTTCACCCCTCTTCCTATATTCTACCTTTTACTTCAAATTCCTGCCATACTTCCTCCCACCCACCTGAAATACTTCCAGTCACCCTCCTCTACACTCCCCCTACCCTCCTCTATACTCATACATGCACGAGTGGCTGCTAGACACGCCAGTCTGCGGCCAGTGTCTCTCGAGACGTCTGAGAGAGCACATCTAAGTCACGCTCCCTCATAATATGCGTTTGTTACCTCTCCTGTCCAAATTATACAGTTTTTCACTGGATATTTGCTCTTTAAGCCTATTTTCTGGTTCTTCAATGTTCACATGTTCATTTTACAAGTAAAATAGGTGCACATAATGCAGTAATATTGCTTTATATGGTAAATATAAATGTTTTTGTCCACATTTTTGTTTTCTATGTGGATGAGAGAGAAAAAAAGCAAAACTGCTTCTGATGAGTGCCTCCCCCAGAGAAAGAGTGACATGGCCAAGATCAAGGAATGTTCGAGCCAAAATGCATGGACACACAGAGTTTGAAGCAATTTAAGTCATAGGATGAGGGGAAGATGGATTCAGGGAGAGAATTCCAGAGCTCAGCTGTTGAATAGAAGAAAGATTGGGAATATAATTGCACTCTTGGGGTGGAGAGTTGCGCAGAGTAAGGGTGGGATTTTGTTGCACGACCGGTGCTACGTAGTCTGCGTAGAGGAGGTGGTATACACTAAGAGAGCTCTGAGGAACAATGATTATTGTAATAGCGGTAGAATAGCGAGAGAGATGTAACATTGCGGCGAAGAAAGAGAGATTACTGAAAGTCGGTGAGTGGACGTGAGTTAATGAGACGAAAGGCTTTCTTTTCTACTTTGTCAAGAAGTGCTGTGTGACAGGATCCTCCCCACACACACGCACAATATACAATACATGGACATACTGTGCCCATGAACAGAGCAAGAAGCTATGCAAGGGTAAAGAACTCCTGGAAGTGATTGAGCACACCCAACTTCTGGGAAGCTGTTTTAGCAAGGGTGGTAATATGGTCTTTCCAAGTGAGATCAGAAGAAAAGGAGACACCGAGAATACTGAGAGAAGATGAGGAATTGATTTGTGTATTGTTGAAGTATAAGGGATAACCTGTGGGAATTCTTGATGGGTAGATAAATGGAGAAATTGGGTTTTGGAAACATTGAAAGCAACAAGATATTTTCTGCCCCAAATGGAAACAGTTTATAGGTCAGAAGATAAGTGTTCTATGGCATCATCACATGAATTTTTTAGTGATTTCTTGCTGGGGTGTTCTGAAAAACTAGTTGAATAGTGTAAGGTTGAGTCATCAGCATATGAATGGATAGGACTGGAGGTACAGTTGAGAAGATCATTAATCCATCCAATCCCAGCGACGGCTACCAGCTATCAGTAGATAAGTCACTCCCCAGTCCCAGCGATGGCTGGGAGACGTCAGTAATGTACTTTCCTTGTAACTGCCTGTATCAGACTGTGCCTGGTACCACGACCGTTTGAGCACTGCTTCTCAGTTTATATCCAACCCTCTAAAGGCTGAGAGAGCCAGTCTTCCTTCATCTCTTGAGGTGGAAGGTTGTTCTATCTTGCCATTTTGGCCACATTGCTTGGGACTGGGGGAGACTTTTATTACAGTATCCTACGGTACAGTAGGGGTTAATGATATTATATTAGAAAAAGAATTGGAGATACGGTAGAACCCTGAGGAACACCAGAGTCGATAGGTTGAGGAAGTGAGCGATGGCCGTCCACAATCGCAGCTATGGAACGGCCAGAAAGGAAATTAGAGATAAAAGCACAGATAGCGGGATAGAAACCGAAGGAGGGTAGCTTAGAAATAAAGATTTTTCCCAGACTCTATCAAAGGCCTTCGATATGTCTAGCACAATAGCAAAGGTCTCACTGAAGTCCCGAAAGAAGGAACACCAAGAGTTAGTAAGATATGGATTGACCTTTGAAGGTCCCGAACTAGCGGACGTTTCAATAACATGTCTGTTTTCATGTTCCCTTATATTTCACATTGTGAAATCAGTTTATCAGTGAAATACTAGCTTAGCTTATATTTACAAACACATGATATGTGCTTTGAATTACGAGTAGAATTGTAATTCCATGTTTTGCATACCTCTCCCTTGCACCTTGATATTATATATAAACATGGTTTCATATTCATTATTAAGATACCAATTTATATTAGAGATAGTTGTATGCTCTATACTGTCTGTCACGTGTCTTGATGTGCCGAGGGGGAGGTGTTGAGAGGATACAAGAGCCAGGTGTACAAGTTCTATTATTTAATAGGTTAGGTTGATATGCATATCAGTTATGATATATAAATACAGGTGCAATGCATAAATAAAGATCAACATAAATCTTAAGGTAAAATGCAAATATAAGTATCAATAGGAAACACAAGGATACATACATATATACGATATATACAGTATATACACATACTCTGATAGATATAATAAATTAACAATACATTCCTAGTTAGACTCAATTATGTGGGGGAATCCCTAGCTGGAGTTTAGTGTAAGTGTCGGTATGGCAGAGCTCTTCACCTATAGGTATGCAGCGGTTTGGTAACTTGGAGGTCAGACAAATGTGTACCAATATGCCTATAGATGAATAATTAAGTTTTAGATAGCTGTGAGGGTTTTAATTGGCAACTGAATTAATTAATAAATTACTGCAAAGGGGGCCTGAAAGCCAGGTCTCGTCCATTACAAAACGTGTATTTAATCGCAGTAATAGCTTATATTATCAAGCTACCAAGAAGTCGGGAAGCATTCTAGGTTCTAGAGTCGGCAAGCATCTAGGTCTGTACTTATTGGGGATTGGCCGTTTTCAAGTAACTAGGTCTGGCCAGGGAGCACCTTTGGAGCCACAAAGCATCCAGATCTCAGGAGGGGAGGTTGAGATAACTTTCCCTACCTGGTCTGGATACCTATCCATTTCTTAGGTGCTCCTTGTCCTAGAAGAGGCACAAGGAAAAGGGATACGTCGATATACTGGTTTTAGATGATGGTTGTGACATTTTGGCCTCGGCGATGGGGTTAGGGGGGAAGGCAATGGAAGGGCCCTCCTGATTCGATTCAGGATGCCCTCCAGGTACCAATCAACAGGGCGGTTGGTGGGTGACGTCATGGCATCCTGGTTGGTGGAGGGGTTGGTCAGGTAGGCCAATCCCAGGCCGGCTGCGTGTGTGACGTCTCATCTGGCTCCTCATGTAGACGCCACCTCTTTGGTGTGGGGGTGTGTGGCGGGGGTTTGTTTTGTTTTTTTAATTGGGGGACTACAATACTGTAGGACCGGTTTACCTGGTGGCTTGCCACGTTATTTTGGAGGGAGGTAACTGAGCCGTTTGAGGTGAGTGAGGTTTTCTGTTGTGGTATAACGATTATGTTATGTTTGTGCTTATAATTATTTAGTCTCATTATATCACAGTAATTTGTATTATTAAAGCTTTCAATTTTACTTAATTGTTATTATTTTTTACAGAATTATATTTTTGCATTGTTTTTATGTTGAACTATAAATAATAGTATATTTTACAGTATATTAAATTGCTGTATATTTCGTATTATATTACATTATAGTATATTATATTATATATTTTATTTTCATATATTGAAATGTCATATTTAATTCAATATTTGTATTTGTAAGTATATTATATTGCATACTTCCTCGTCTGTATACCTCCCTAAAGATAGGACTTGCATGGTTGAATAATTGTGTGCAGTGCAAATGTGGTTAGAGTGTGTACAGAATTGTATGATGTGTGCCTCGGTCTGTAAAATTGTTGCTTTCAATGCTTCCAAAACCTGATTTCTTCATTTATCTACTTGTCAAGAACTCCCAGAGAACTATCTCTTTTATTTCAACAATACACAAATCACCCTTCATCTTCTCTCAGTATTCTCGGTGTCTCTTTTTCTTCTGACCTCTCTTGGATAGCACGTTTTAGCAAGAGTGGTAATCCACTCTTGCTAAAACGTCTTCCCGGAAGCTGAGTGGGAACCGCCTCAGGGGGATCGTTACCCCTGCACAGCTTCTTGCTCTGTACGGGGGCACAGTGCGTCCATGCATTGAGTATTGTTCGCATGTGTGGGGAGGATCCTCTCACACAGCACTACTAGACAAAGTAGAAAAGAAAGCCTTTCGTCTCATAAACTCACGTCCATTCACCGATTCTCTGCAATCTCTCTCTCTCTTTGCCGCAATGTTGCATCTTTCTCACTATTCTATTGCTATTACAATAATCAGTGTTCCTCAGAGTTCGCTCAGTGTATACCACCTCCTCTACGTAGGGTACATAGTACCCATCTTGCAACAGAATCCCACCCCTACTTTATGCAATTCTCCAACTCAATAACGAAACGACATTCCCAATCTTTCTTCTATTCAACAGCTGAGCTCTGGAACTCTCTCCCTGAATCAATCTTTCCCTCACTTTATGACTTAATTTACTTCAAACTCTGTGTGTCCAGACATTTTGGCTCAAACATTCCTTGATTTTGGCTCTGTCACTCTTTCAACTCTGGGAGAGACACTCGTCACAGGTAGTTTTGCCTTTTTGTCTTCCTCATCCATATAAGAAAAAGTACTGGGCCACAACTACACAACCTCTCGTTCGCTGGTAGAAGGCCACGACCCCTCCTACTCCACCTACCCACCTCTAGAAGGCCACTTGCGTTAATATACAGACCTCCAGCTCAATCAGTGCAAACTGACCGAGAAATTTACGAACAAATTGCAGATGTAAGTAACTCACAAGATACCGTAATTTTTGGCGACTTTAATTTACCTGTGACCAAGTGGGGCGATACTCTTACTTCACACTCCGGACATGACTTGTATACGAACTTGCAAGAGAGTTCGCTTTATCAATTTGTTCGAATGCCGACCCGTGGTAATAACGTTCTTGACATTGTACTTGCAACAAAAGAAGAATTGATAGAGAATTTGAATGTTGGTGATGAATTCAGTAACAGCGACCATCGTACGATAAATTTCACTTTAAAGTTTACTAGTAACGAACGCAAATAGTAGCATCGAAAAGTCCCTAATTTCAAGAAAGCAAACTTCCATAAACTTAGAGCTATGTTTTAAAGAAACTGACTGGAGCTTTTTAATTAACAATAACGACATAAATACATCTTGGAAGTTATTCGAAACCACTTACCTAAAAGCAGTGCAAGACTGCATAACCATCGAAAATACGGCGTCCAGGCCATAATAATAAGCCCAAATGGTGGAATAAAGATATTTCAAACTGCCTGCTTGCTAAAAAAATGTGCTAATGATAGATTAAAATTCCTCACAAAATGAGAAAGAAGGGGAGAAATTTGTAGGGCTACGACGCAAAGCCAAAAAGTTAATTAAGCAAAGTAAAAAGACCTTAGAGTTACATATTGCGAATCAAAGTAAAACAAACCCGAAAGAATTCTATAGTTATATCAGAAAGAAAAAAGTAGTTACTTCAACTGTTGGACCGTTAGTCGATGAAAAAGGAGAATACACCAAAGACGAAGTACAAATGAGTAATGCCCTCAATACCTTCTTTGCATTCAGTTTTTACAACAGAAGACCTCAGTGATATCCCTACACCATCGCCGATTCCAGATTGATAATTCAGATGTTCTAAGCAATATCACCGTTACAGAGAGAGAAGTATTGAATTGTTTAGATAAACTCAAGGTAAATAAAACGCCCAGGACCTGATACAATCTTCGCCTAGAGTTCTAAAGGAAGCTAAGAATGAGCTCTCCAAACCACTGACATTACTATTCAATAAATCCTTGCAGTCTGGAACTATGCCTGAATCAGTGGAAGCTAGCCAACGTAACACCGATATTCAAAAAAGGCAGCAAATCTCTACCCTACCCAGTAACTATCGTCCAATTAGCTTAACCTCAGTTGTATGTAAAATGCTAGAAACGGTCATACGAGACAGACTCGTAAATCACTTGGAGGAAAATAACATACTTAAAGATACTCAACACGGCTTTCGTAAAAAACGTTCCTGTTTAACAAACCTCTTAGACTTCTTCCACGATATCCTCAACCTCTACGATGAGAGTAAAGCTGTAGATATTATATACCTTGATTTTCAAAAGGCCTTTGACAAAGTTCCCACAGACGTTTACTGCTAAAACTAAAAGCGCATGGGAGACAAGCCGGTGGGTTGAAATGGATAGAAAATTGGCTCAGCAACAGTAAAGCAAAGGGTAGTCATAAACGGTAAGGCATCTAAATGGACCAATGTAAGTAGCGGGGTACCCCAGGGATCGGTACTAGGACCAATTCTCTTTCTAATTTACATCAACGACATAGATGAGGGTCTCACCTGCACAATCTCAAAATTTGCTGACGATACAAAAATTGCAAATAGCGTACTCTCAAAAGAACAAGTTGACGATATGCAACACAATCTAGATAAATTGTCATGTTGGGCCCAAATTTGGCAAATGAGTTTCAATGCGGATAAATGTAAAGTACTACATGTCGGATACCTAAATGAGAAAGCAAACTATTCGATGAATGGCACTCAGCTTAAGAATGTAAACAGAGAAACTGATCTGGGAGTAACAATATCGAGTAACCTAAAACCGAGTCAACAATGTTCAGAAGTTGTTAAGAAGGCAAACAAAAATAATTGGCTTTATAGGCAGGTCATTTGAGCATAAATCCAAAGAAGTTATCCTAACCCTTTACAATTCCTTAGGCCGCCCTCTTCTGGAATTCTGCGTCCTTGCCTGGTGCCCTTATTACCAAAAAGATATAAACAAGCTAGAACGAGTTCAACCGTAGAGTTACCAAAAATGATACCTTAGCCTAAAGAACAAACCATACGAAGAGCGTCTTAGAGAATTAAATCTATTTCCTTTAACCCAGCGCAGATTAAGAGGCGACTTAATTCAAGTGTTCAAAATCATCAAAGGCATCGACAATATGAACTGTAGTAAGTACTTCACTATCGACCAATCTAATTACACGCGGGGAAACGGTTGCAAAATTATTGGTAAATCTTTTAACTCGCACGAATCTAAGAATTTCTTCTTCAATCGAGTTGTCAACTTGTGGAATGGGCCTTCCCCGAGACGTTTATAGACTGCAGCATTTCATTTAAATTCCGCCTAGACAAATATCTCGCATCAAACCCGCGACTGACTGCGTTTGTAAATGAATAACTTTATCCTCCCCTCAGTTACTAACCCATATGTCCCCTACTAACTTCCTAGTCCTGCCACGTTAGTGGCAGGGCAGTAGTTCCCTTTCCAATGTTCCCTTACCCACTCTAAACCACTGTTTGGACACTTGATCCTCAGTGTTTTGGAGGACAAGCAACCTAGAAGGGTCTCTAGATCTGTTGTTGCTTGATTTCCTTTGTACTCCTTTGTACTCTACTGCCAGGGAGTGGGATCATAACATAAACCGTGTAAAAGCTATTCGATGGTGTTCGTTGATATTATATTTTACTGTGTATATATTATACAAAGACAGACTTGGGTTTATTTCTCGATATGTGATTCTCTGTGATAATGTCGATCGAGTATTGTTCACATGCGTGGGGAGGTTTTACACACACCGCACTTCTCGAAAGGGTAGAGTCAAAAGCATTTCGACTCATCAACTCACTTCCTCTCACTACTTTCCTACAATCTCTCTGTATACACCACAATCTCTCTGTATACACCACAATCTCTCTGTATACACCACAATCTCTCTGTATACACCACAATCTCTCTGTATACACACAATCTCTCTGTATACACCACAATCTCTCTGTATACACCACAATCTCTCTGTATACACCACAATCTCTCTGTATACACCACAATCTCTCTGTATACACCACAATCTCTCTGTATACACCACAATCTCTCTGTATACACCACAATTTTGTATCTCTCTCACTCTTCTACCACTATTACAATAATCAGTGTTCTTCAGAGTGTTTTCAGTTGTTTACCTCCTCCTTTATGAAGAGTGGGGGCACCTGCCTCTCAACAAACTCGCACCCCTATTCTGTCCAACTCTCTAACCCAAGACTGGACCGATTATCCCAGTCTTTCTTCTACTCAACAAGTAAGCTTTGCAACTCTCTCCCTCAATCTATCTGTCCCTCATACTTTGACTTAAACTGCTTCAAGCTCCGTGTGTTCAGACATTTTGACTCTAACGTACCTTGAATTTGGCTCTCTGTCACTCTTTCAACTTCTTTCACATGAAAAAAACTATCTAGGGTTATGCCCGTCTAACTACTTACTCTACATTATGTTATTGTAATGTGTAAACATATTAATAACTTTTTAGTGGAAATACTGTAAATATTATGTTACTATTAATTTATTACTCTCTCTTTCTTTCTTTCTCTCTCTCTCTCTCTCTCTCTCTCTCTCTCTCTCTCTCTCTCTCTCTCTCTCTCTCTCTCTCCACTGGGTATTAATTAATACTGATGCAATTAATTGGATATAAAGTTTGATAACAAGTAGATAACAACAAGGTATTACCTTCCAATTGTGTTACTCGGGGCTGTTCGGCCAGGTAGCTTAGGGAACAACAACAACAACAACCTTCCAATTTCTTGAACACGGATTTTGTTTACTTCTGTTTGTACCCAAGGGTCATTATTTGGCTTTGTATATAAAACAAAATACGTTAACTAATAATGCTTAATCCTTAAATAATTAGTGTAATCTGTGTCTCCAGGTCTCAAGGGAAATGTAGAATGGTTCCAACCTAGAACTAAGAACCATTGATTTAAATTATGAGATGTTACAGCCATATTCTTAAACGTCTATATAGCCCATCTATAAACGAAAGTATTGAAAATGAGTGTTAATTATTGAAAGAAA
>CM064523.1:24899290-24901790 GCA_032716605.1 Paralithodes platypus | reverse complement strand
GGAAAACATCACAACTAGTCATTCGCAACAGCCCGGCTACCGCTAAGAAACCATCACAAGAGGACCATGTCATATACCGACACACCTGTAACAGTGAGGACTGTGGACCTCACACTTATGTCGGTTTGACAAGGACTCGTCTGTCACGTCGCCTTACCTTCCACCTTCAAGCCGGAGCTATCAAGGACCACTACCACACATCCCCACACCATCAGGAACTCACCAGACCTGACTTAGATAAACACACCTCTATTTTTGATAAAGAAATAGACTCACGCCGCCTATTCATTCTTGAAGCTATATATATACAAACATACCAACCTACTTTAAACACACAAGCGGAATACAGCCAGATCCTACCCTCGGCACGCTCTTCCACAGCGAGGCCCCCCATGATGCCCCCAGGAATGCCCCCTCCACACACGCAGATGAACGACGCAGAGGCCCCGCCCACTCCTGCGTCCGGCCAGCCTACCAGAGCTAGTCTTAGGTTAGCCAACCAGCGTGCAGCTAGCACACAATAATCCCTCTCTTGATCTTGTATCACCTATATAAACTCGACTTATCACTTGTTGACATTAAGAGGTCATAGGCCAGTCGTGTTTGTGAAAGCCAGACACTCATACTTGTGTTATTACTTGCTGCTTAAAGATTGAATTCTATATAGTACTTCTGAATAAGTCTTAAGTTATTATTCATTAAAGCAAATGTGAATATACTCAAGTTTTAGTATCCTTATAGTATATCTGTAAGGCCTGATACTAATTATACATATATTTATTATTATTTATCGCATGAGCGAAATGGTGGCAGTCCTTGTAGAGTTACTTAATCAAGATTTAACTCTAACCTTTAAACACCATGATATATATATATACTGTACAGGTATATGGTTTAGAGACAGATATATATGGTTTATATACAGATATGTGGTTTATATACAGATATGTGGTTTATATACTGTACGGGTATATGGTTTATAGACATATATATGGTTCATAGACAGATACATGGTTTATATACAGATATATGGTTTATATACAGGTATATGGTTTATATACAGATATATGGTTCATAGACAGATACATGGTTTATATACAGATATATGGTTTATATACAGGTATATGGTATACATACAGATATATGGTTTATAGACAGGTATATGGTTTATAGACAGGTATATGGTTTATAGACAGGTATATGGTTTATACACAGGTATATGGTTTATAGACATATATGGTTTATAGACATATATGGTTTATAGACAGGGATATGGTTTATAGACAAATATATGGGTATAGACAGATATATGGTTATATACAGGTACATGGTTTATGGACAGATATATGGTTTATAGACATATATGTTTTTTAGACATATACAGTATATAGTTTATAACCATACATACATATGGTTTATAGATATATATATATATATATATATATATACACAGTATATATGATTCTCTAATAAATAATGGATTCAAATAAGTATTTGAGGTGACACAATAAATTGGTTCATCAACCATAACCTCGACATTAACTGATCGAATAAAGGTGGCAGAGAGAGAGAGAGAGAGAGAGAGTGTGTGTGTGTTATGTCAAGATATTGATGCCAATAACTGTTCCGGAGACGTGGAGTGTTGTTTCATTATTGTGTTTATGTGTTCTCTCTCCTCTCTCTCTCTCTCTCTCTCGCTTTCGCGCGCTCTCTCTCTCTCTCTGAACGGATTACAATCAACACGCACAGGCACACTAGCACCCAGACGCACTCACACATACAAAATAACTGAACCACACACACACTCACTAACATCCAGGCACACTCGCACGCACACACTGACATCCAGACACACTTAAGCATACACTAGCTGAAGCACACGCACATACACACTACCCCCCCCCCCCTCCATCTCAACATACACACATAAACACACTGAAATACACGCACACGCATACACACTAACCCTCCACCACCCTCAACACACACACACACACACACTAAAATACAGACACACTCACACATAAAACTCACATCGATTTCCATTCAGATATACAGTATATGTATTTGAATGATTATTTGAGTTATGTCGTTTATGTTTATGAACTTGTTAAGAGATGCAGAGAGACGTGTTACTGAATGTTCATATTTACAACACTAGTATACAACATCGTTATTATGTTTACTTCTTCCTTGGAGCCACAATATTAGTGTTCTTGTCATGAGCTTGTGGTTGTGCTATCAAACTACTGTATATGTTTAGACACGTTCACGTTTAATAAATTAATTTCAGTTTACACTTTCAACTTCATTTTCCTCTACTAATATTGAGCCTTTCAGTACACGATGGCGTTATTCTACGTTTATTTTGGCTAACATTAGACAATTTTACTGAGGTTGGGAAGAAGTTTTGGGCTTTAAAGAAACCCTAAATCTATCAAGAATGTATATACAGAGAGGCGTCATCTTAGACTGAAAGGGTTAGAAAACAAATGTCCAA